>OX103974.1:24387964-24421730 GCA_944470395.2 Schistosoma turkestanicum
TAGCGCGCACCACAACACGAGACCAAATCGGTCAGAATCAAATCCTTTATACACAATGTTTCTAGACGTTATCTGTCACAATGACACAAATACATTAATTTCTCTACCTGTCTCTCTCTGTCTCTAAATTTTAACATTAGCATCATTCCTTACAGTTCATCGTTCATTTGCAGTTATTCCTTTTGAACTGTATTTTTCGTATTTTCATTTCTATAACTTTCAATACTATTTATGATCCAATGTTTTTTATCTAGTTGAATCTCACTTGATGTGATTGTTGACTTTAAATTTAACAACTTGTACCTTTACATACTCATATTAAGTTCCTTGCGGTGTTAGTTGATTGACTAAACAACAGATAAACCTTTGTATTATGCACAATCTAGTTTCAAAGAGAATATATCCCACAAAGATAATAGACTGTAACAGTCTACTGTGATGAAACTGCTTAGTCACATGTGTTTATTACAAACTCAACATTTAAAATATCCTCATACTTAAAAAAATGAATTCAAGCAAATCTCAATTTCTGTTTGTAGAAATTTTAATTTTTTTTTTTTCATCAAAAAGATACAAATTAAACAACAGAAATTCTTAATCGGTTTCTATAAAAAAGACCAGTTGATCAATCTATTTGGAAAGACTTAAACATTAAATTCAGTTCTAGTTTTTTTTTTCTCCCTTCAACTACATTCACTATGAGAAAATACAAGTTGTTTTCAACATATGTAAACAATTAAAAAATTGTTTGTAAACAAACAAGTATGTAACATTAAATTGCAACGCTTATCAGTAGATTTCTTAACTGAAAATTTTATATTTGTACTCAATCGGGTATTATTTTCAATAAAATCAACAAGAAAATTATAGTCTCGTAAATTAGTGTTATAAGTCTATGACAAGTCTGGATTAGAATAGTTATTGAAGTATTCATCACTGAAAAAAAGAATTTACAACTCTGTACCTAAATACTTGTTTGAATATTCTGTTTTGAGTCACACTTTTCTATGAGGATTGATGATAGTACGATTGTCTAAGTCAGAGGTAGGTTCATCGATATTCGAACCCCACTACCTGATGTTTGGGACGTGAGTACTGTGACTACCAAGCTAGCGCTCCTCATCAATAAGAAGCTTGGTTATGAGTTAATAGGTAAACAGTTATCTAGAATGTTCTTAATTATTCTCATATTTAATTAAAGTTAGTATTCAGTGACATTATAGGGAATAGCTTAAGCCAATTACTACGCTTAAACAATTGTTATGAATCTTGTAGGTCGAGTAAACTAAATTGGGAAATGTATCCGAGTTACAAAAACAGATCATTAATTCTCTTTGAATCATATTTTTATCCTGTACAAAAAAAAAATACTAAAATGACTGACTTCATATTTATAAACTCGACATTATGTTCGTTACTTAGTTGTTCCCACGACTAAGTTAATTTCGCATTTATATGTATAGATTCGTGTTTTTTAGTTTTTATATACTTGAAGGATTAATGTTTTACTTTGTTGCTTATATAATTACGTTATTATTTGACTCTTGATTTCATCTAATTAGTTTTTGCTTAAAAAAAATTCATTATATATTTTGTTTTTAATTTTAGGTTCGCCATTTTCAAAAACTACCCTTAAAGAGTTTGATGTTGTCCATTTTTGAATTGTCTATAGACCCGATTATTTCACATCAACTGTATGCTTCATTACTTCCTGAAGTCTTATCTGTTCCAGGTACATTAATAAAAATGAATATTATTTTATACTGTCTTTGTTTAAGTTACAAATAAGAAGGGAAGTTAGCCAACTGAAATTGTTCAATATATGTCTGTTATTGTAGTTTTAGTTATATTTTGCTTACATATGCTTCATCATCAACTTTTTTTCTGTCTTCAACGTCGTTGACTTTCATGAAGATGGGATTTTGTTGTAGGGCTGGTCGAAGACCTGGATTCTTTAGTCAGTTCTTTTGCATATACATGTGCTGATCAACACTCTATGAATTAAAACGATGATTACTTTGTTCTCAAGTTACTTTAGAACTTGTCTGGCTAATTAATAATATATTTGATCGCCTTTAAAAAATGTAATTTGCTTGTCTTCTGTTTTCTTAAGTCTAGTATTTTCAACCTTACGAAGTCAACCGTTTTATGCAGCAACCCGGAATTTTGTATAGAGCCAGCATGTTTTCTGATAAAACACTCTGTGATAAACTTAATTGCTTACTTACGCCCGTTACCCCCGAAGGAGCATAAGTCGCCCACCAGTTTCTTCCAACCAACTCTGTCTTGGGCTTCCATTTCCAGTTCTGTCCAATTTTTATTCACTTTTCTCATGTCTTTCCCTATTTCTCGAAGTAATGTGTTCTTTGGCCTTCCTCATTTCTTTTTATCTTGAGAGTTCCGAGAGAGGGCTTGTCTTGTTACGCAGTTAGGTGCTTTTCGCAGTGTGTGTCCTATCCACTTCCACCACTTCTTCCTGATTTCCTCCTCCACTGGAATCTGGTTCGTTCTCTCCCACAGTAGGTTGTTGCTGATCGTGTCTGGCCAATAAATCCGAAGTATGTTGCGTAGAAAACTGTTAATGAATACTTGTATCTTCTGGATGATGGCTCTTCAAGTTTCCGCTCCATACAGTAGAACTGTGCTGACATTTGTATTGAAAATTCTGACTTTGGTGTTGATTGGTATTCGTTTGAGTCCCAGATATTGTTGAATTGTAGAAATGTAGCCCTTGCTTTGTCGATTCGCGCCCTCACATCTGCATCAGATCTCTCTTGATTGTCGATGATGCTGCCTAGATGTGTAGAGATGTCAACCTCCTCCAAGGCGTGTCCATCGAGAGCGATTTGGTTGGCGCATGTTGTATTGTATCTCAGGACACTCCGCCTGGAGGCCCTCTGAGGATACTGCCGGTCCTAAGCCCGGATAAAGGAGGAAAGTTGGACATGGGGTTGTCGACCCTATCCCACAAAAAATAACTCGCTAAAAAAACCCTAACCAGAAAAAATAATTCAAACCATTTTATGATAAAGAATGACATAGAAAAATCAGTTTGTCCGTATGATAACTCAGTTATCCATTGAGTAAAAAACAAAACCTTGTGTTTCGAAATTCCATACTGAATCCAGAACAAAGCTGCTACCTGGACGTGGTGGTCGGGCTTGCCTTTCGTGATGATCCAACCGAGCTATAATGGCTGGAAGGTTCTACCATGCCAGGCAGGCCGATTAGAGAACGATGAGACTAAAAGCAGCTATTCAAGGTCTAAGGGCGAAGTCGTATTGCTGACTGCAGAGGGGTGTGACAGCAGTAAGGTGTTTCCCTCGGACAACCAACATCTGCAGCGATGCTGCCTTCTCACAATGAAGGAAGGGTTAGAAAAGGTCGACCCTAAAAATGTCACCCCTCACTCTACTTCACGGATTTCCGTCTCCTTGGGTAAGGGTGCCCACTAAGGGCGTTTAAGAGCAGAGCTTATACTCAAAAAACTTCTCATAAAAAGGCTGTGCGTGACCGGCCTCAAGCAGTTGTCCCTTGGGCTCTGCGGTCACGCTCCCAGGTCGTTAAGACCAACACTAATCTACCTTCTTTTTCATGTCCCTCAAGAAATAACCTTCTACGGTGTGGGCAGCCTGGAAGTGAAAACCGCCCTCATACCCGTGACAGTACAAGAGACCGAATCCATATATATATATATATATATATATATATATATATATATATCACTTATTGAGATTTAGCTATATCTCGAGCTAAATAGCTAACAAGATGAAGTGTACATCTTGTATTCCTCGATTAGCTACTACAAAGAATTCAATTAACCGTTCATTCTTTTGATAATCTTTCTCACTGTTTACTGTGCAAATCAACTGCGACCGATGTGTATTCACTTAACGCTTCAATAATATTTCTTTCTTAATTGTTGTAAGTACCCGTTTTCTTCTCCGGCTAAATGCTTAACATATCGAATTTCATCTTGTTATCATACAGTGATTTTCATTTGTCTTTCATATTCAACTTCTGAATCGCATAACTTCTCCATTCTGTGTATGTTTGTTTTTAAAAGAATTTGGTTTTTTTTTAAATCAAGCTCATTGTGGTTCGCTGTTTAATCGAAATCACCAAAATTAATGACTATCAATATTGACTTATGGTTTACTTTATGTGCTTACCATTGTAGATCACCGTCAAAGTGAATATATATTAAACTTCTTAAAGAACTCTACTCCTCTCAGCTGTTATACACTTTTATGGTAAGTTTTAATGCTGGAAATGTTATTTTCAAGATGATATATGAAATAAGCCAGAAAATGTTCACAGTGTATAGGACAAAGTAAACTATTATATACGTGTTTCTCCAGTATCCTAAGATAAGTAGACTTTAAATGTTTCGTGTTAAAAGTAGAATACTGTCGATCAAATAAACTTTGTTTGCTCTTTCACTCTTCAAAGTATTTTTTTCTTCAAAAACATTTCATGGTTATGTTATTTTATATTGATTATTAAATGTTTAAAATTCAAAATACTGTAGGGTTTGAAACATTTTAGATATAAGATTATTCAGTTCAATTGAAAGACTTATGAGGAGAGAGTTTTTTTGCTTTGTCGAAAATGTAATTCCTGTTCAGTAGCGTAGTATATTCATTTCTCATGTAGAAAATGAAAGTCCTTATATATATAGTTTTCCCTATCGTAAATATTTAATTATTTGCTAAAATGTCTATTCTTTTCTGGTTAACATTAAATAAAACCTTACTCTCCTTATTAATGATATATCAACAATCATTTTTCTATTCAGATAAAGTGTAAGTTCTGTATTATTGTATTAATAATTTTCATCAATTATTTAATATTTTTGAAATCATGAATCGATCAGTGTTAGACCACCATTAGAAACCTGGAAGCACTGGACGGCCGTTTCATCCTGGTATGGGACTCCTCAGCAGTGCGCATCCACGAAAGTTTACGTTTTAAAAATTATTGATTGTTTCAAACAATTTACAAAGAGATATCACTTTAATCGATTAATTATTTTATACCATTCTTTTTCTCGACAAGTTACTTATCTGAAAAAAAACAGATTAACTACAAATACAATTGTACAACTCAAGTAGCTTATGCAGTTTGAAGAACAGTTAGTCGACCCTGTTTGCAATCTACTTTGAAACCATGAATCGATCAAAATGTGTAACTTAACAACCTTCACAACCCCGTAATGCAAATTACCTGTGCTCACTAGTGACTAGCTTAGTGAGGAATGTTCTCCGAGTTCTAGTGGGAAGATGTGACCAGTGAAGTTCAACCTGTTCGGGCGTAGACAGTAACTACCGAAGACTGTGTATGATGTTGCGCAACTCTGTGAATCGATCAAGTTAGACATTAACACCGTTAGATACCGGCTCAGTGGTCCGATGGTCAAGCGTTCGCCTACAATACCGAAGGTCCTGGGTTCCAATCCTGCGGGGTGCAGAAGTCGTGGATGCGCACAGCTGAGGAGTCCCATACCAGGACGAAACGGCCGTCCAGTGCTTCCAGGTTTCTAATGGTATTCTAACATTGATCGATTCATGGTTTCAAAAATGTGTAACTTAACAATCTTCACAACCCCGTAATGCAAATTTATTTAATATTTCAAATGTCTTGTTTGCATTTCACAAAGTTGGGGTCACTAGCTTCTCAAATTGAATTATTCAAATGAACTAAACAACTTTATTTGAATATAAGGAAAAATAGGAATGATTAATCATAAAATTGATTTGTATTTCCTGTTAAGATGTTTTTTTTCACTAGTTACCTTTTCTTTTGATGGTTAGAAAAATCCTTTCTTTAGCGCAATGATATTATAACCTTGTCAGTTTGCCTATTTGTCTTTTTAACTTTTTATATTCTAATAAAGGCAACTCTGTACTTTGGATTCTAATTGGCCAATCGATTCATATTCTGTCATAGAGTTCCTTTTTGATCCGGTAAGTATTGATCATTGATCCAATTTTTTCAGTGTGTTTGTTTCGTTTATTCATCTATCTCATTACTTCAAATTATAGGATTTAATCAAAACTAATGTTATTTGTCTTATTGCAACTAGATAATAATCAGGATGTTTTTTTGCTTTAAATGATAATATAACTGAGTCTAAACATAAAATTATGATATCTCTGACATAGTGATCAAGTTAAAACTGCAGATTTGCTAAAAATTTATAGTAACACTGTAATTTATCTTGTTCGGAAACGACTATTACTTTCTAGTAATCTCTAAATGCTTTTTATATAATCTATAGAGCTGTTTATCATTACTGAGTAGTCTACTAGTGTAACTCTTTTTTCGTTGGATATAAGTAGTAATAATTAGCATTGTCGGTCGACAAGGAAATGCTATTTACAAGTGTTCGTCTAAGCTTTGCAATCACACTAAATCCCTCAATAGTGTTTAGAAATAAATTTTCATGAGAAATAATTAATATCTCAAGGCTGAGAACACTCGACACAACTCAATACTAGAACTGTAAGTGAAAATAATGACCAGAGAGTGTGTACACAACGGCTGATGTTCATCGTTATTAATAGTTATTTTATTGAAATCGAACTGATCAAAGTTAGACCACCCTTCAAGTCTGACCCAGTGGAAAAGAGGTTACCTATTTGCATGCGAAACTAAAGGTCCTATGTTCAATCCCCATATGCGAGATCGTCAGTGCTCACTGGTGATGAGTACCATACTAGAATGTAATGGCCTTCCACTGCTTGTATGCTTTCAAAGATGTTCTTACATCGATCGGTTCATGAATTCGGTGAAACTCGGCAATCCACACAACTCTACTCTGACAATCATTGCTTTTCCAAGAAGGATTTGTATGTTCATTAAACGAAGAAATCATCGAAATATCAATCTATAGCATCCCACATACATTTGTGTTTGTTTACGTCTAATTTTGGTGAAGCTCTTTTGTTAACTGATGTAACAGATAGCTTCATGTGAAAAGCGATAACTTGTACTCTATACCTCTGTACATTTATTATTATCACTTTGTATGATCACGTATAATTGAGCACTGGTTCCAGTCTACGCATTTAGATTCATTCTATTGTGTTCAATGATAGTCACTTAAATAATTTAGTGACTCATTCCTCTTCCCACACACTTTGATCATCAATAATGGTCCTTAAGATAATAATAATAATAATAATAATAATAGTAATAATAATAATAATAATAGTAATAGTAATAATAATAATAATAAGCATATTACATCAGGGATCAAATATTCACTACTGGGTAATTGTTAAATGATGTTTTTCTTGATCGATAATGAATTGTTATGCATTACTCACCATTCATTATTTGTTCTCTGTCTGTCTTCATTCAGTTAAGAACTAACTGATCGTCTAACTAAATCACTTTCTATACAATAGGATTAAAGAAAGGTTTTGCTTATTTTACATTCAACAGATACTTTCTAATACAGGACACCAGTTTTAGTTTTGTTTTTTGTTATGTTTCCAAAAATACCGTCTCCAAAATGTTATGTTCGTCACTAAGTATGCTTGAGGCTATTACGAGTTTACCAGCGTCCAGGTAGGCTACCTTGAATCCCAAGCTGAAGTAAAAAGGCTTTGTAAGCGTAGAAAGTATATTCTACAAACACCCAGCAATCACAGTACAATCAAGCATACAACTCTCGCTTATTTATCCATCATTGAAACGTCCTTGGGACAGTTACGAAAATAGCACACTAAAATACACAGCAGCCAATCACAGCTATGGATTTTGCTGGTGGGAAATGAAATCTCAAAGTCAACTGATTAGCCCATGCTGGCAAACGTGAAAACCATTATAAGGCATTTATCAAGCGAGTTATAGGGATCTAACATCCCCAACATTTTCAATATTTTTTTTTCATTCATCTTTTTTCTCAGAGTTTATCCCATGTATCATCAACGCCAGATTTATCTCTCAATCAATTGTTCATGGTTGTTGTGAGTAAATTTTACAATGATACTCAAAAAGATATAATCAATTTGCGGAAATCAATAAAATTCACAAATATGATTATTAAATTTTTACGGAATTATACAACTTATTACGTAAGTCGTTATTACGTAATCCTTTAATTTTCATTGAGAATAATTAAGCGGGGTGATTTTTATGTCAAGTTTCAATGATTATTATTATTTTGTTTTCATTGTCATTACTGTTTACATTTACTTGGCTATTAAAGATGAGATTGTATATTAGATGTTAACAACCAGAAGTAAAAAACAGAGTCAACTTTAATGTGTTGATTTTTACTGTTTTACAAAGTAACTGATTGTTTCCAATATTATGTATATTAAACCGTTAGTAACTTCATAGTTAGCCAAGCATATTTTTGGCAAGTAGTGTTTGAAAGTAGTTGTTAAAAATAAAGTTCTCCACAGACTAAGAGAAAAGTAGTCAATCTTGCTAAATAATAAACAGCTATATTGTGTTTACATATATAGTAGTTGTTGGATACCGACTAGTCAAGATATACTCTTTGTTGTTATCCAGTGATAGATTGTTAGAATTTAGTATAGTTTAGCTCATATACATATATTCAAATCACTCAGTAAATAAATATAGCTTAAATACACAACAGATTTAACATTCAATGACTTTAATATGTGAAGTATTCTTCAAAATAATAAATAAAATCATTTCATGTCACAAGTTTCATTTTTTTTCTCACAATTTAATATCATCATTTAATGTCTATTATATGCGCTTCTAAGCTCTCTTTTTTCTTCTTGTGAATATATTGACAATTCGATTTTTTTTACAGCCATTATCTCAATGCCCAGAGGAATCACAACTTTTGTTAAAACAATTGGCAAATGAAAATTCTACTTTTCTACGAAATACATTGAAAAATTTGATTTGTTCATGAACTAATTTTTGTTTTTTTTATATCAAGAATTTTTGTACTATTATAAAATGAAAAAGTTGTAGCGAAATAAACATTCTCATTGAGTTTTTTGTCTTCTCTCTCACTCTTACTCTTAAAATAATGACAATATTATTATTATTATTATTATTATTATTATTATTATTATTGTTACTCTATTCGATCCTGTTTCTTTTTAGGTATTCAATATTTCTACTCGGAACAATGAATATTGGTGATAAATTTATTACGAAATTATTAGATGTGAAATTACGAAAAGAAGATGTGTACAGGCAAGATTATTTCTTATCTATCTATGCATATATATATATATATATATATATATATATATATATATATATATATACTATTTTAGAGAAAGATATCAAATATAGTTTAATTTCAGTGTGATGTTCATGGCATGCTTACAATTACATATAAATATACAACAATTACTTACTACTAATAATAATAATATATGCTACTGTAATAAAAAAAGACGATTAAGACAAGATGGAATATTTAGTGTATTCTAGGGAGGACAGTTTATGAACAAGATGTAGCACACCTTATCTCCAAACTTTCATTGACAAAACAAGCAGATTATTAGCAGTTTTGTTTCATGTATCTTCTGGGTTTTTTTTAAGATACTATGATCGCGCCATCCATTCGGATCCAACACTTTTTTCCGGTAGTACTCTCTGTTGCAAACTAGTTAGAACCCATATTGAGTATAGTATCCACCACTATCTAACCTATTGATCGAGACAACGCTGTAGATATTTTGGGGTTTTTTATGTAAGAAAATACAGGTTAAAAAATATATATATATATATGTTGAACATGAGAGAGAAAATTTGAATTGCACATTTTTCTCTACCTACCTGATTTATTCAAGTAGTCTTTGCAAGCAGTAAATGTTTAGTGTATTGTGCAGGAACACTTTCTGTGTAAAGCAATCTGTTTTAGGAAATTTATTTTTGTCAGCAAGTTGTACTTCCTATCTCGAACACTTAATGCAGTTAAAATAATTAATGAATGAGGCTTTAAGTAGTCGTTTAAATATATAAATAACTATACGCATACCTACTGCCTTGACGAGCCATGATGCAGAGGGATAGGCTAGAAAGAAGGTAGAGGCGGCCAAACCAACACGTGTCACAAATCCATGGAATCACTGACAACTGAACTGGGCCGTGCTAATAGGTGTAGACTACTTGTTTCGGGTCTATGAGATAATGGTGACCGGTTGTTAGAGACTGAATGGCATGGATCAAATTCGTTTGCAATGACGGATATGCACCCATTCTTTATGTTCTCTGAGATTCTAATCTTCTGAATTCCTCATCTTCTCTGTCTTTCTCCTTTTAAATTGATCCCACTGGAATATCTTCTCGAATCATATCTTCTATCCTAAATCTTTTTGATTACCGCTATAGGATTTGATTTATTAATCTGATCCCGCTGTACTAATGATAACTTGAATTAATATTCGTACATACGAAGTTCTATATTTCAGCTGACTGACGTAAATATATGCATACATAGAGTGTTTTATATTTCGAAAAACAGAATAGGATTTCAACCCATAATTGATCTGTCTTAAATATTATTTTTATATGTTATTTACGCGAGGTTAATGAAGTTTATTAAAAATGCAGTTCATATCACTTCATAAGTATTTATTGTTCATAAAATACTTTATAAAAATTCGGAATTGTGTAAACTCCTTAAAAAATAAGTCACTGCACTGAAATAAATCTACACATTAATCTAGTTCATATTTTATGTATCTAAACAATATTTATTAGGTCTTCAAAACACTAATGATTAATTATTTTTATTTTGATCGAAAGATTGTGTAAAACAGTAAATATGTAAAAATGTAACAATCACTCTCTCATGAATAATAATAATAATAATGTTATTCAATTATCTTAATAGACTGATTAGTGTTATTGTTTGTCTACTGCTTAAAATGGGCAACTTACAAAAAAAACTATCACGTAGCGTTAATTTTTAAAAATTCATCTCTGTTTTTTTTCTCATGCATGCATTGATACATTCAGTTTTTGAATGATCAGTTCACTCAAAGTTTACAATCATATTTCTGAAATTGTTTGACTGTAATATTTCTCTATGTAACAATCATTTGGATTGTTTAATTCAAAACAGATAGATCATGTTCGTAGGCTGAGAATAGTTAAACCACTTGTATATAGAGATAGATCAGTACCGCAGGTTGGAGTAAAATGTGTTTTATAAAAGCATTGATTTCAAAATTCAGTATTTTCAATAATATCCTTATTGCCTATAGAGTCTGTCCGTCAGCAGTTATAAAAGAGCTCACGATTAACGTGCAACTTTGTGAATTTCAGTAAAATAAAAGTAATTTCTTGCAATATTGTTTTTAATTAGTTATATACATTCTTTTGTTCAGTAAAAAGATTACGACATATATGTGTTTATTATCTTCAATCGTATGATATTTTATCTACTAAGAAAAAAAATTAGGTTTGTAGTTCATTTTGTTATCTGCAATATTCTATACTTTCTTTTTATGGTAAAAAAAACTTCATATTCAAATCGTAGTCTTGCATGTTTTTGTTTTGAAAGTGGTGAACGTGTATTCTCACCTAATCCACGAACTATATACGGTGGTGAGCTAATGGCTCAAGCTTTAATGGCTGCTAGTAAAACTGTTTCAAAAGATTTCAGACCGAATAGCTTACATTGTTATTTTCATGATCGATGTAAGTTTTAAATGATGTATTTATTTTATGAAAATGTATTGTAGGTCAATTTTAAATCATCTTATATTATTTCATAACATCATTAATGGTAACCACTTTTAAATAATTTTATGGAATTACAAGTCTTTTACTGTTCATACAATTCAGAAAGCAATTGACAATAGGGTTTCATTAGTTTACACTTCACATATCCATAGTACATTGTTGACATCATTTGCATTTGTCATAAATTTATCAACGCTTTATATTCAGAAAAGATCACCTTTGTATTTGCTGGTTGAAATAATAAAAGAATGATGTTTCCGAATGTCAGTGAATATTATTTTACGCCCGTACTGTAGTGAAGGAGAACACAGGTGAGGGCAACCGAATTGTATTTTAACGAAAATTACAGAGTTACTCAGTAACATAGGAAAACCATATCGTAAATCGTTAATTTGCAAAATATCAATCCATCATATCGAACTGGACTGTTCCTGTTGCAAACATCTATCTATTGTCTGACATTTCACTGTTCATGCGTTTCATACAAATTCCATTGTGTTCCCATTCTTCCTTTCTAGATCTTCCCCCATCTTCTGCTGCCAGACATTACGTTTACACTCACGTCATATACTACTTATAAGTAGCGCGCACCACAGTACTATGATTGATTAACATTCATTAACTAGATTTTCATGGAATATAACTTCTAGTAATGTATTATGTAGAAATTTTAATTGTTTCACTCCTTGATCATTTATTATTATTATTTATCGTAATCAGACAAACCTTTAGTTATCTGCTCTTTACTATTTGATGTAGCATTTGGGTTAAAATCTTTGTTACTTGGTTGAAATGTGTGTTAATGATGAAGGCATATTGTCGTTTCTCTCACCATAATGTTAAATGTATTTTATTTCACGAATGCTTTTGCTGTCATGACGTCCCAATGTTTTAGTACCTATACTGCGTTGATCATAAAACTACTTTATCCCCTCTAAGATTATTGTTGGTCTAAAGCCTAAATGAGGAGGGTTAAACTTAAGGTTTTCAACTTTATCACGTTTAAAACAATCTTGCTAAATAAGCGCTGATTAGGTTAGATCATTTATGCCATTTAAACTCTCCTCTGGAAGTTGGAGGGAGATGTAGCGAACGAAAAACATATCAATACCGTAATAGTGATCAAGTTAACACAAAAGAAATATAGAGTAATGGATAATATTCAAAAATATAAATACATATACAAAAATATGGAGCGTTAGATAGATTATCAACAGAAAACATGCTCGAGTTCTATACTTGTAATCCACGATTATACGAAGTAATCAATAATGCCAAATACGATATATATGTATATGTAATCCAAGATAATGTATTGCAAGAATAGTGTAGTCGATTTGATCTATAACTGTGAATGATATTTATATTAGAGATCTGTCAACGTGGCAACTGATTAAGTGAGAACGAAGAGTATATTGGCAGCGGTGTATTTGTGAGGGGTAGTTAGTATAGCATACAAGTAGTGAACGAAACATTAACGAAAGGTCGAAGTTGAAATGAACTAGCGAATTTACAGTCAATAACAGTAAAATTATTGAAAATGTGAATAATGACAGAAGAGTAGCTTCGGGAGAGGTGCTGCTGCATCCTGGTCATGAAAAAGAAAATACCTCACATATGAGGAGTCACACTGATGCTGTAGACGCCTAACTTTGTGACCAACAAGCTGGATTTCGTAAGGATCTATTGTTTATCGACCAATGTACAACATCAGGGATCATTATTAAATAATTAATTTAACTGAACTCATCACTGTACATTAACTTCTTTAATTACCAAAAGACATTTGACAGTGTTGACACGAAAACATGATGGAGCCTTCTTCGACACACCACAGTGTGCTTAAGAAGATAGTCAACATTATACGGAATTCTTACGACGAACTCCGCTACAAAGTTTTTCATGGAGGACAACTCACAGATGCTTATTCCAAATGAAGAAGGGTGTCAGATGAGACTGCTTACCATCGCCCTTTCGTATTATTCTGTTGATTGACGACTAGATTTTGGAAACCTTCATATCTCTAGAGAAGCACAGACTACGGCAGACAGGTTTGATGCAGATAGACGACTTAGACTTCGCAGATGACAGAGACCTTTTATCTCATAAACAGCAACAAATGAGAACAAAGACGACCAGTGTAGCATCAACAGCCTCTGCGACAGAAGTCATCAACGTACTCCGACGAAAAAAACGAAATCCTGAAATACAACACGGCGAGCTCCAACCAGTTCACACTGGATAAAGAAGTTGTGAAAAATGTGGGAATTTTTACTTATCTGATCAGCACCATTGATAAGCAGGTGGGATCTGACCCAAATCTGAAGATACAGTTTTGAAAAGCGGAGGGAACATTCCCACAATTGAATAATATTTTGAACTCAAAACAGCTGTTAGTTAATACCAAAGTTAAAATTTTTAATTCATACACTGAGACAGTTCTATCTCATGGAATGGAAGCTTAGCGAACTACCAAAACTATCATTCAGAAGATACAGGTATTTATAAACAGGTATCTATTCAAAATACTCTATATTCAGTCATTAGATACCATAAGCAGTAAACGGTCGTCGAAGAGATGGGCTTTTAGCCGTATAGGGAATCAAGAAAAGACAGTTCATATAAGTATGTACAAAAATCGCCAAATTACATCCTACGCAAGCCCTGATGTGATAATCAAGAGTATTTGTATTCCATACATGAACGAGTAATACCCGACTCTTACTCTATTAGTCATGTATGGACCAGAACTAAACTCAGGAAGAACTATGTGAGCACAAACGAAAGTATAGTAATTCGAATTTCCATTTAACATAAGAGTACACTAAACGACTATAGAAACTATATGATCAGTCTGTAATTATCTCCTAATAATATAAATCATCTTAGTTAACATGAATTAGCATAGATTTTTCAATATCTTTTAATACGAACTAAATGTACGGTAGATTTTCATTTATTTTAACCATATCTAATGGACATAATGACGAGGAGAGTGGAGACTATTGATAAAATTGTCAATGGAGTCTTTTTCTTTAACTTCGTATGCTTAAATTTTTGTCGGTTGATATTAAACAGAGAGACAAGTGAATTGTAACAAATTTAATAAACTAACTTCTAAGAGTGTGTAACTTTTACAATCAACTTTCAGTAACAATTTTAACTTATATTTCTTTTTGCTCATTATTATTACTTATTAACTTTTCTGAGGAGAAGCATATTCAAAATGTTGATTAGAATATCAGCTAATTGATAAATTCGTAAAACTATAGTTATGCTTTGAGCTACTTATTGATTTTTTTTTATCCTTTAATTCGTACCTTTAGTTGTATATAGTGTAGTAAATAAAAGTTCAAGGTATGACACCATTTATTGATGTTGCTTTCAACCATCTCTAATGTAGGTCTGTGGTTACGAGTTAGGACTCATAAACTATTAAGAAAATCAGTGCTTAAAGGATATCATATAGATATCATCTTTCAAACGTAATCAGGAGATAGTTGGATATTTCTTTTGTACTTGATTATCAAATCTGTAACCAAATTTTTCTTATATGATTTTATTTTCTTGTTTGATTTATTTTGAAATTCTTCTGAATGTGTTCTTGTCATATGCCACATTCGGAACTGAATTTCTCATGTTCTGCTTTTTCCTCTTTCTGATCGACTTCATCTGTTTGTTTTTTCCAGCAAATGTATTGGAACCAAATGATTATCATGTTACAAAACTTCGTGATGGACGTTCATTTTGTCATAGATTAGTTGAAGCATTTCCAGCAAATAAAAGTGCATCTGATTCAATTACTCCATATTTTCGTATGGATTGTTCATTTAAAACACCAGAAAAAGATCCTGCATCGTTTTTATCTTCCATGCCTAATGTTCCATCGGTCGATAAACTTCAAGATTTTAATTCATATGTAAAATCACTTGATTCGTAAGTTTGATATTATTGTGAAAGAAGTTTCGTGATATTGCCATACAAATATTATTTTCTACTGACTTACATATAAGTGACTGTTTAAATTTAGTCAATTTCAGTAGTAGATCACGTAAGGACTGTTTTTTTTTCAGCCGAACTTAAACGTTCAATTAGTAGTTATTTTTGATTAATTTTTTCCCAAACTATCAGATGATATGATAATCATAGAGTCTTAGCCCACTAAAACTTCCTAGCAAATAGGTTATATTCATCTGTTGAAAATTAAATAATTATCCTGTCTACTCTTCTCTACTTCTAATTGACTAACTGTTTTTCAGACTGCATAAGCTACTTAAGTTGTACAATTGTATTTTTTTTGAAACCATGAATCGATCAATGTTAGAATACCATTAGAAACCTGGAAGCACTGGAAGGCCGTTTTGTCCTGGTATGGGACTCCTCAGCTGTGCGCATCCACGACTTCTGCACCCTGCAGGATTGGAACCCAGGACCTTCGGTATTGTAGGCGAACGCTTGACCATCGGACCACTGAGCCGGTATCTAACGGTGTTAATGTCTAACTTGATCGATTCACAGAGTAGCGCAACATCATACACAGTCTTCGGTAGTTACTGTCTACACCGGAACAGGTTGAACTTCACTGGTCACATCTTCCCACTAGAACTCGGAGAAGATTCCTCACTAAGCTAGTCACTAGTGAGCACAGGTAATTTGCATTACGGGGTTGTGAAGGTTGTTAAGTTACACATTTTGATCGATTCATGGTTTCAAAGTAGATTGCAAACAGGGTCGACTAACTGTTCTTCAAACTGCATAAGCTACTTGAGTTGTACAATTGTATTTGTAGTTAATCTGTTTTTTTTCAGATAAGTAACTTGTCGAGAAAAAGAATGGTATAAAATAATTAATCGATTAAAGTGATATCTCTTTGTAAATTGTTTGAAACAATCAATAATTTTTAAAACGTAAACTTTTGAGATCTCTAAGAAAAACATTCTAATGTACCCAACTTCATTTCGTCTTCCGCAGTCAACCTTTTATGATGATGAACAAGTTGCCTCTAGGAACTAAATCAGTTGTACATTTATCACTTTACTTGTTCATCTGTAGCAGATTACATAAGCCATAAAAGGGGGCTCGTTTCGAGACGCATCTCTGAACATTATTCTGCTCTGCTATCTAATGGACTGTAAAATCCAGTCAAATGCTCGAATCTTGAAACATCTAGTTTATTCTGGTCACTTTTGCTTTTCCAGAAGTTTTGAGCAAAATCATTCATACAGTTAGTAAAATCAGTTCAAAAGGAATGAATACATGGAAATTTTATGTACAGCAAGGGCCATTAATTCAAATCTAACCTTTATATAAAACAATATAGTTATGTTTTCGATTCTTTCATTTTACCATAATCTTATCTTTCCTTTTACTCTTTTGTAACTATTTTCCACAACTAATTAATTAGCCATTACTTTGATTTTTGACTATTCTGTTTATTTTTTTAGTATCGATCAAGTAAAAAAACACTTATCTTCACTTTATTATTTTTCATAACTTTCATTTAATATCAGATTTTTTTTTTAAACTATAATATCTATGACACAAGATGATCATTTCAGTCATTCTATACCATTCCTTTTTCTCTACAGATTACTATTTTTAGCCAATAAATTTTAACTTGAATACGCGATCTTATAAGTAGTATCAGTATGAAGATTGAATTTCATGGTTCCGAATAAATTGAGCCATTGATTAGAAAGTTAATAAATAAAACTAATTTTTTTAATTTTTTTTTTAATTTATTTCGGTTATTTATTTATTTATTTTACTTTGAAGAGTGTGATGTCCAAAAATACAAATTTCACTAAAATCTAATATAATTATACTATTTTATATAGAATTAATTGTACAACTTTTGGTAAGTGAAGTTGTCGAAAATGAAAATTGTTATATCACGGAATTGTCTTTATTTCTCTTTAGTTATACAATAGATGATCTCTTTCTTTATTTAAAAATTTAATTAATTCATTTCCATATTCCAATCAATCCTTTTCAATTATTTTTTTTTCATGACTTTATCAATATGTATTTTTGATAGTTGGTGTTGGGTAAATTGAATAAAAATAAAATCGGAGATCTTAATAATGTTTATAATTGTTTGAAATGTTGAATTACTGATTCTTGATTCACCATAATTGATTGTGATTGAAACGATCAGTTTTTCTTTGTTTTTCAATCAGTAAAATTAATTATTGATCATTAGGAATTCTTTTAAGCTAGGCTCATTAATTCCTACAGATGTTTACATAACACTATGTCTTCCGGTTATGGATATTCGCTAGAAATATTTACTGACATTACCTAATTACTTATGCTTGTTACCCTCAATGGAGTATAGGCCGCAGACCAGCATTCTCTAACCTATTATCTCCTGGATCTTTTTTTCCAATTATGTCTAATCAGTGTTCATTTTTCCCATGTCTGTCTTTGATTCTTGACTTAATGTGTTCTTTGCCCTTCCGTTTTTTCTTTGGCCTTAAGGATTCCAAGTGATGTCTTGTCTTGTAACGCAGTTTGGTCACAAGACAAGCTCTCATTGAATATTCATATGTGCATTTTATTCCTCTATCTATCATTGAGCGATGTTAAGAGTTGAGGGAATTTTCGTTTGATTCATTTATAATATTAATGATCGAAATTCATTCATCAACTTGTGAATTATGATTGGATACGAACCATGTTATAATGATATTTTTTGACTGTATTCAAAAATTTATATTCCAAAAATTTATTCCCTCTATGTCCATAGTTTCCAATATAGTTTACATGTCGGTATAATGGTGTTCGTTTTTTCCACATTGTACATCCACATAGAGTAATAGGAACCAGCGGCAGTTAATGTTCAGAAGTGATTTAATATCAAACTCTAAACGATATCATTTTTTGCATAGTACCCAGTCAACTTACTCTTTGAGTTACAAACATGAATATACTTGAAAACAAAACATTTGACAATACGGTTGTATCTACTTCACTCTGGTGTCACTAACCTTGGCAAAACATCTACTACTAATGCCCGTGGTATCAGACTATTAAAAATGTGTCACAGGAATTGTTTTTATTCGAAATCCAGTTTCATTGGTATACTCCAACCAGTTATCAATTATAGACAACATAGGAACTGGCATGATGTCTATCGATCCGACTTATCATAACTTACGTCATCACACCTAGAAGGATTTATACAGCGATAGGAGAAATGATAATAATTGGAATCAGAAATTAGACATTTATTTATAGTTTAGAAGAAAATATTCGATAAGATAAAGACTATTTTAATCTCATCATTAAAAGCTGAATAATTCTGCGTTTTCTATTTATAAAAATTATTGTTTTAAATCCATTTAATTTGTCGGAACTTTTGTTGTTGCTTCCATACTGAACTTGTCTCAACATCCTTGTTCTGATGTCCACCTGATGCTATGCAATAAATGTTACTTACGAATGCGTTTTTCTTTTTATGAAGACTTATGTATTTTTTTACTTGATTCGAAAATACAAATTCGTTTCAGTGTCACTGATGAGATTTTCTAACAAGTTGATTGATTCATTTTGTTTTAATAGTGACAACTTGCCAAATGTACCACGAACTCGGGTACTACAATATCAAAGTTTCAATGCTAATTCACCTTTTGAAACGGTGTTTTGTGAACCTGAATATGTTCTTGGTCTTAAATCAAATGTTGGTGGACAGCTACACTCTTGGATCCGTTTAAAGGAACCACCATGTAAGGTTTTAAAATCTATTAGGTTATAATTTGTTATTTTGGCTTATCATTTTCAATGCCTACAAAATATTTTCGCTTCTGGTGATCGACTGGATTACGAAGACGTCAGCATCTGGAGGGGAAGCACAGTATTCATTGGACAGCTAGGACGCAGCTGGACGAACTGGCTCTACTATCGCACACGCGACAACAAATGCAAGAGAAGATGACCAGTGTAGCAGCAGCCTCTGCAGCAGCATGTCTCAACTTGCATAAAGGAAAAAGCGAAATTCTCCGATGCAACACAACATGCGCCAAACAAATCACTCTTGATGGACACGCCTTGGAGGACGTTAACACCTCTACACATCTAGGCAGCAACATCGACAATCAAGGTGGTTACGATGCAGATGTGAGGGCGCAGATCGGCAAAGCAAGGGCTACATTTCTACAATTGAACAATATCTGGAACTCAAAACAATTATCAATCAACACCAAATTCAGAATTTTCAGTACAAATGTCAGCACAGTTCCACTGTATGGAGCTATTAAAGCCATCATCGAGAAGATACAAGTATTCATTAACAGTTGTCTACGCAATATACTTCGGATTTGTTGGCCAGACACGATCAGCACCAACGTACTGTGGGAGAGAACAAATCAGATTCCAGTGGAGGAGGAAATCAGGAAGAAGCGGTGGAAGTGGATAGGACACACACTACGAAAAGCACCTAACTGCGTCACAAGACAAGCCCTCACATGGAACCCTGAAGGTAAAAGGAAAAGAGAAAGGCCAAGGAACACATTACTTCGAGAAATAGAGAAAGATATGAGAAGAATAGACAAAAATTGGACAGAAGTGGAAAGGGAAGCCCAGGATAGAGTTGGTTGGCGGTCTATGCTCCATTGGGGGTATGTATAGAGTATGGGATATGTATATAGAACTATAATATCGCTGGGAAAAAATAAACTAGTCAATTGTTCTCCCGTATGCCTATTGAAGTCAAAAAAATATGTGTTCGCTACATCCGTCTTCAAGAACTTCACTAAAGTTTGAAATCAACCTACAGCTAGCGTCAGTATGGTTCTTTAAGCCGTATAAGAGGACAAAAAACACCAGAAAATCAATCAACAAACACATCGACATTGACCCAATTTATCAACCAATCAAGAAACATCTCAAAAGGGGGATACAATCAAAACAAAGGTGCAAACAACGACAGGTTTAAGGTCAACAACAACCCATTAAGATCGAGGTTAGCAGAACATGCTACAGGTCAAACGTGGAGAAATTCGAATACTTCACTTTTATCTGAAGTTTGTGCTGATGATGTTGTTCAGAAGAACAATGAAAGCTCCACAACCAAAACATCTAGCTCAGAGAATTAAACACCATCACAAGCCTTATGTCATCTGGTCTCCATCCTATCACTCTTGCAATTTATTCAGATTTTTCTTTTTAACTGGCAATACTACAGTTCGTAATATGAAGGTAACATCTAGTTATACAAATAAGAATTTCCTTTCAATATCGGGTTGAACCGATTTATCCATATTAAGTTTTCATACGATTTTCTACTGTTTTTTATTTGAGTTATGTTATATTTACTCTGCATGTTAAGTGGGCAAATGAAAATTTTAAATACACTTCTTAGTTGTTTGGTAGCAAATCACTCTCAGAAATAATATTGTTCTACTTGTTTATGATTCGAAGAACGTCAGAGGGATTATCTTAGTGTGCTGTATTATTAATAAGATGAGTAGGTAGTTCAATGTATGGCTGAATTCCCTTCAGTTTTTGACATGTTCTGACTTAACTTTTAATGCTTGCCCATATCCTATTAAGAAGCGTTGGCAAGCACATACTAACATATTGGGGTTTATGTGATTGGCCCAGAAATACTATTACTTTAAAAAAATCACTTATTTGTTTTCCCTTTCTTTTTGTAGCTGTCTCCCTACATTCCTATCGTGATGCTTTCTTAGCATATCTTTCGGATGCTCTTTTATTATGGGTTGCTCTTACTGAACCACATCATGTTTCATACTTGGTCACCCTAAATCAAAGCATATGGTTTCACAATCCCGAAGTTGACATTAAACCGGATGAATGGATTTTGTTTGGAACACGTGCAAATTACGTAGGTGCGTCAACTTACTATAGCTGACCAGTATTTTAAATGTTAGTTTATGCAGAAATGAATATTTCTTTTTGGTCTATTTTAATAAAGCTGTTTTTGAGATCATTTTCAGTGACGATATTGCAATTCAACGAGATATTGTGTAGTAAAATACTATAGTTGAATTATATTTTAATTAGACAGCTGTTCATGTGACATAGTTTCAACTACAACACATTATCGTGGATCAGTTGTAAATTTTGCTACGAAACCACCTGGAATTTCGACTGATTATCATAATCATTCTAGATTTTGCTGTTTCCATCGATGTTTAGTGTCGTCTCATAAACATAGAGGCTGAGTTGATTTTGTTCAACTGCCAATGTTCTATATCACCTGATTAGAAAATAAATTTTGTATCTTGGAAGTTATGTGAGCTACAGTCCGGTCATTTATAAGAGTAATAAAATATGTGAGAAACTGTAACTCAAGTGTATGAATTCTTTACCTATGTAAAGAATTACTTAGCTGACACTATCAGCACTACCTAATCATGAATAGCGATTTGAAGTGTTTGAACCGTACTGAAGTATGTAGAACCTTCAACAATTTATATCTATTAGAGACTCTGTAGTTCACTCAACTTTATTTGTTAAAAAAAATTACTGGGTCTTTTAAGTTTCATAAAACATTGTGTTAACTATTTTGCTAAACATTCACGATTACCCATCAAACCACCATTATTAAAATTTGACTTTTTATATGCAGGTGGTGCTTTAACACTTTCATACGGAGATATTTGGAACAAAGAAGGCTGTCTCCTTGCAAGCATGGCTCAACAAGGTTTGGTGAGAACTCAACAACTGCAACCAGTCTCATCCTACACATCCATGGCGGAATTGGCGAAACAAGCAGAAAAGTAATCTGATATTTAACTTTAGGAAAAATTCCACTATCCTTTTGTATCTGAATTTCTATCGTGAACAAATATATATCCACGTAAATTTCTTCAGCATATATAAATAAGTCTCTGAATCATAATGTTCTGGTTAAATCTTACTCTTTAATGTCATTGGCGCTGTGATTCTCTTATCACTTTGTCCCCCGTATTTTCCTCATATCTGTTGTGCATTGTTAAATTTACCGTTTTCTTTAGCATTTTCCCTGTGAAGGCTAACAAGCCTAACTATTTCAGTAGTAAAGTAACTTTTCTTCAGTTGGAAAAGTGATTGAAATCTTGTCAGCATTCAGTGCTTCTTTCAAACTTTCTGTTTACAGTTTTTACTAGGTTGAATTGAACAAGCAGTATCCTTCCTTATTGGATCACTCATTGTAAACTGAAGTTATAAATAAAGTTAACCTTACATCTAATTTTACACAGGTTCATTAAAATTAACGCTTACTTAATTAAACATATAAATGTTGATATAGGGGGGGGGACCACACAATAAAAATAAGACTGTGAATAGATAGGAAAAGGTGAGTATGATAAACTAGATGACAAAAATCAGTCGAACTTAGTATATGATCATAATCATAGCAGTGGAAGAAGCTGTTCAGTTACGAAAAATACAACCAGTAAGATTCTTTCAGTCAAAAGGTTCTCATTTAAATGGAGAAAGCAAAAGGAAATCACTAGCTTCTATACTAAGGCATGTCGGATAATGTTTCCAACCACTGAGTTACACCAGCTCTAGAACCATAAGTCAAGAAGTTATGAAGGACCAACAGATGCCAACACTGCCGATTTCTTCCATACCACAACGCACACTGACCAGCGCTCAGATCTTTCCAACTAGTCACAGCATTGGTAAATAATGCACGATGTGATGTTGTTACGCATGCACGTGAACCATTGCGAGTTCATTCTAGTCAGTGAACAAGAGCGAGGATCCGCCGACACGACATGCTACTCTAATCCGAGTGTCCCAAAACCCATTGGGTAAAAGCAGAAGACTTGATATGAAATAGAACATGACTCTACAAGCAGGTAACAGGTCCACACCACCACTATATACATTCATCAGAGCTGTCTACAGAACGTCATCGATAACAAAATTGGAGAGGAATGATGAGATTAGGCAACCCTGTCTAACGCCACCTGTTGAATAAAACAGTGGCCCGGTTTCATGCTTTCACTTTGCCTGAGGTGTTCGTATATGGAGCCTTCAGAATGTTAATAATTTCAGACACCTGTTCTCTATAGACAATCCTGTCCAACTAGTCGCAGGCGGTTCACGTGTCAAAAAACAACGATTATTTGCCAGTGACAAAGATATAGGTGCTCTAACATTTGGCGGAGGGTGAAGATATGATCAATAAATCCTTAACTAGGACGAAAACCAACCTGCTGCCAGTTGATGTTAGTTACAGTAGTAGAACTATCATACATTTACGCAATACTCTATCAAGCCAAGATATGTATGGTCTAACTGGTTGCTCGAAGCGAAGGGTGAAATCGGGTGGTAGTCAGAATCTAAGATTGGTGAGACACCATTTCGTCATATAGTAATGACGAACTACGAGCACCAATCGGCTACAACATAGAGTTGGTACGTACGTACATCACTCCAAGTTATCATAGCACAGGGAGATCGAGTGGTCAATTCGAATCCAAAAGTAGTAGAAGTATTAGCGGTAATTGATAAGATTAGATTACTCAAGCAGTATAATCCAGTCAAATAAATTTTGAAAAAAAGTTAATGAAGAGTTCGGTAGATTATGATTTTCACAGAAAGGATGAACCTGGGCCAACACAAACGACTTTGAGCCATGTCATTCAAGGTCTCTAACCATCGGTTACTACTGTCTGGAGGACCCCAACCTACCGACTTGCCTCAGCCCACTTTCCATTGAAGTCATAGATTTGTTTTGGCCGCCCCTAGCTCTATTCCAGCCTACTCCTACACTAGAAAAGTGTGAATATCTGGCCTATACATCCACGTCCAGGTCTGAAGCCAGCCAGGCTTTCTAGAGCGCTAGTTAGACGTCGAAGTATTGAAGATAATATCTTAGTTAAACAGATACCTCTGTGATTGTTACCTATTACTGCTACCTTTACCATCTCGCTTGCTTTCGCTAACCACCAATGTTCGCGATCATTGCGTAGGCTTCCCATCAGCCTGTGCTTAAGCGGACTCCAGCCTTCGTCATATTCAGAGCCAGATGGAAGAGCTTACGGGCATCTATCAGTTCGGTAGATGCTAGTGAGACCCACTGTTTCTCCCTAACATTGTGGTCTACCCTACCAGTAGATATCACTGTTGTTTCCACAGCTTCTCGAATATCGTTCCAAGATGCCTCGAGGTGGGGATCGCTTACATGACTGCCTAACTTTTCCTAGTTGCTCCTGAAATGCATTGGTAGCCTTGCTATAATTAAGTAGAACCCTAAGGGCTTTCTTTCCTACGTCCAGTAAGACTCAGACAAATACACCCATGTACTATTGCACCATATGAATCTAAACAAGTGCTCCAGAATGAGCGATAGTTTCATACTGAGCCTCTCAATCGGTGGCTGGTATTGATCTGATTCAGTTGGGTCGTGTTAGTGTGACTTTCGAAGTCGCCATGTTAAGAAATGTTCTTCCTTGTGCCTAAATTTAGTGTTTGCTAGAAATAGACGGTTATCTGAGCAAAGCTGTAGCAGACGTTCGCCAATATCTGTTCTATTAGCCACGACACTATAAGATCCACCCAGGTGTCTATCTTTTTTCGCTTAGTTTACCTACTTGAGCATTAGTCACCAGGGGCTATTACTACATCATAGGGCCTAACTTTTTGGAGAAGGTTGGAAACTTTCTGTAAAACTCATGTCTTACCTCGTTTAAGCTGCAGTCAGTGGGAGCGTAGACAAAGATAACGAAGAGGTGATGACTGGCGTTCCTATCTTTACGAGTGCTTACTGTCATGTTAAAACTCCGCCAGTAGAACCTTCAGGGCTACTGCCGGTCCCAAGCCCGGGTAAAGGAGGAGGGTTGGACATGGGGTTGGCGACCCCATTCCGTCAAAAACTAACTTGCCAAAAAACGCTAACCAGAAAAAATAATTCAAACCATTTTAACTCTGTCCTGGGAGTTGGAGGAAGAATTATGACGTCGCGTGATGAAAGCCGAGTTCCCTCGGAAGTCACGGGGCTGATGCCTCTTCTGACAACCAGAGCAACCATTTTTTAGGTACATGGAACGTTCGTACATTGTGGGAGACTGGAAGACTATTTCAAGTTGCGGCGGAAATGAAAAGATACAACCTCGAGGTGCTTGGAATCAGTGAAACGCATTGGACACATGTAGGACAACTGAGACTAGCTTCAGGGGAACTGCTGTTATACTCTGGTCACGAAAAGGAAAATGCTTCACATACACAAGGAGTTGCACTGATGCTGTCCAAACATGCACAAAAGGCTCTGGTAGGATGGGAATCTCATGGACGCAGGATCATTAAAGCATCCTTCAAAACAAAGAAACAGGACATTACAATGAACGTCATCCAATGTTATGCACCTACCAATGACTACAATGACGAAGTTAAAGATCAATTCTACGAAAGGCTGCAGTCAATCGTCGAGAAATGTTCACCAAAGGATTTGACGATTCTTATGGGAGATCTGAACGCCAAGGTTGGCATGGACAACACTGGATATGAAGACATCATGGGACGACATGGACTGGGAGAAAGAAACGAAAACGGTGAGAGATTTGCAAACCTATGTGCCTTCAACAACTGGTCATCGGTGGCACAATATTCCCGCACAAACGCATTCACAAAGCCACATGGATTTCACCGAACCACACTACTCAAAACCAAATTGACCATATCTGTATCAACAAAAAGTTCAGAAGGACCATGGAGGATGTGAGAACCAGGAAAGGAGCTGATATAGCCTCAGATCACCATTTGCTAATCACCAATATGAAACTGAAACTAAAGAAGCACTGGACAACGGGGCAGACAACATCACACAAGTTTAATACGGCCTTTCTTCGGGATACCGTAAAACTCAACGAATTCAAGATAGCCCTCACCAATAAGTTCCATGCCTTTCAGGAGCTACTCAATGGAGAGGAAGCAACATTGGAGAACAATTGGAAATGGATTAAGGAGGCAATCACTTCAACATGTCAGGAGGTCCTTGGTCGCAAGAAGCACCATCACAAGGAATGGATCTCTGTTGGTACTCTTGAAAAAATTCAAGAAAGGAGAAACAAGAAAGCAGCAGTGAATGTCAGCCGAACAAGAGCGGGAAAAGTTAAGGGGCAAGCCGAGTATACAGAAGCAAACAGGGAAGTGAAGAAGAGCATCAGAGCTGACAAACGAAAATATGTGGATGATCTAGCAATGACGGCGGAAAAGGCTGCAAGAGAAGGAAACATGAGACAATTGTACGAAACAACAAAGAAGCTCGCCGGGAACTATCGTAAACCAGAACGACCAGTGAAAAGCAAGGAAGGGAAAATAATCAGCAACACTGATGAACAGCGAAATAGGTGGGTGGAGCACTTTAAGGAACTATTGAATCGACCAGCTCCACTGAACACACCCAACATTGAAGCAGCATCCAAGGATCTCCCAATTAATATTGGCGCACCTACGATTGAGGAGATCTGTATGGCCATCAGACAAATCAAGAGCGGCAAAGCAGCAGGACCAGACAACATTCCAGCAGAGGCAATGAAAGCAGATATAGAAGCAACTGCGAAAATATTTTACATCATCTTCAAGAAGATTTGGGATGAGGAACAAGTACCATCAGATTGTAAAGAAGGATACCTCATCAAAATACCAAAGAAAGGCGATCTCAGCAAGTGTGAGAACTACAGAGGCATCACTCTTCTTTCAATACCAGGCAAAGTCTTCAACAGAGTATTGTTAAACAGAATGAAGGACTTCGTAGACGCCCAACTTCGAGATCAACATGCCGGATTTCGTAAGGATCGATCGTGTACTGACCAAATTGCTACATTACGGATCATTGTGGAACAATCAATTGAATGGAACTCACCACTCTACATCAACTTCATCGACTACGAGAAAGCATTCGATAGCGTGGATAGGAAAACACTGTGGAGGCTTCTTCGACACTACGGTGTGCCTGAGAAAATAGTCAACATCATACGAAATTCTTATGATGGATTCAACTGCAAAATCGTGCACGGAGGTCAGCTGACAGACTCTTTTGAGGTGAAGACCGGTGTCAGGCAAGGTTGCTTACTCTCACCCTTTCTCTTTCTCCTGGTCATCGACTGGATTATGAAGACGTCAACATCTGGAGGGAAGCACGGTATCAACTGGACAGTTAGGACGCAGCTGGACGACCTGGACTTCGCAGACGACCTGGCTCTTCTATCGCACACGCAACAACAAATGCAAGAGAAGACGACCAGTGTAGCAGCAGTAGGTCTCAACATACATAAAGGAAAAAGCGAAATTCTCCGATGCAACACAACATGCACCAACCGAATCACGCTTGATGGAGATACCTTGGAGGACGTTAACACCTTCACATATCTTGGCAGCATCATCGACGAGAAAGGTGGATCGGACGCAGATGTGAGGGCGCGGATTGGCAAAGCGAGGGCTGCATTTCTACAGTTGAAAAATATCTGGAACTCCAAACAACTTTCAAACAAAACCAAAATCAGGATTTTCAATACAAATGTGAAGACAGTTCTACTGTATGGAGTGGAAACATGGAGAACTACCAAAGCCATCATCCACAAGATACAAGTGTTTATTAACAGCTGTCTACGCAAAATACTTCGTATTCGTTGGCCAGACACCATTAGCAACAACGAACTGTGGGAGAGAACAAGTCAGATTCCAGTGGAGGAGGAAATCAGGAAGAGGCGGTGGAAGTGGATAGGACATACACTACGAAAAGCACCCAACTACGTCACTAGACAAGCCCTCACATGGAACCCTCAAGGCAAAAGGAAAAGAGGAAGGCCAAGGAACACACTACGCCGAGAAATAGAGAAAGATATGAGAGGAATGAACAAACATTGGACAGAACTGGAGAGGGAAGCCCAGGACAGAGTTGGTTGGAGAAAACTGGTGGGCGGCCTATGCTCCATTGGGGGTAACAGGCGTAAGTAAGTAAGTACTGTCATGTTAAGTTGGACAGCACATAAGCGACTGTTTATTGGGATGCAGGCTAAGAGAGCTAGTTCTGCCCTAGGACTTCACGCTATACCTACACCAGAGAGGCCGCGGGAAGCAGCAGTGGGGTTTCTATATAACACGCAGCGTCAACCGAGTCGGTTCTTTATCTGAACAGGGTTAAGTCGAATTAATTATTATACTCGGACCATGTATGTGCGCTTCAGAGACGCAGCATACATTGATGGCACGAGATTCCAGAGTCCCAGCTAAGGAAGCCTGCTGTCATATTTAGCACAACGCTCGAACATGTACAGTGTGGTTTCAGGGTAACAGGAACAACATTTCGTGTACTCAAATCGTTTGTGTCAGTGGCACTAGGTGATTCAGTGATGGAAGGAGATTTAGTCATGAAGGTAAGACGGTAAACAGATGTAGGGAGAATTTGATTGTGGCTGGTTTGGTCTCGTGTGCTGTTACGAGTATAAGGGCGGATGTCACTTCCCGGCCGCTCACATAATGAGACGCTGTTTCTTGAGGAACCTGAAAAGGAAGTTGGGTTAGTATTTGTATTAAAGACCTGGGAGCGTGACCACAGAGCCTAAGGGACAGTTGCTTTTGGTAGGTTACGCACAGCCTTTCATGGGTATATTTTGAGTTGTTAGCCCCGCTCTTCAAATGTCCTTACCGCCGGAGACGGAAATTTGTGAAGTAATGTGAGGTCTGACATCTTTAAGGTCGACCTTTTCTAACCCCTTCCTTATGAGAAGGCAGCATCGCTGCAGATGCTGGTTGTCCGAGCGAAACACCTTACTGTTGTCACACCCCTCTACAGTCAGTGGTACGATTTCGCCCTGCCTTTAGTCTTACCGTTCTCCTGCCTGACATGGTAGGACCTAAAGGAACATATGTTCCAGCCGAAAAAGTTCGGTCGGGTACCACCAAGTAAGATGTAGAACACCTCATGCTTGCAGTGCGTGTTGACCGAATCTAATTTGACGAATGTTTTTTCAAACTCCTTCAGCAGACCTTATGTGAATTTTTCATATAACTTGCGGCCCGGTGCTTGTGGTGTGACAACTAGACTGGTAAAGGGATCGTACTGAATTGTGAACTTTTATACAATATGGATGATATCTTCCGATACTTTACTTAAAAATGTAGTTCTTTATTCGCTATGCACTTACATTATTTTGATTATTGACTTGTTTCTACACATTGCGCACATTGTAATATACGGTAGGAATACATATCCGTGCTTTCTTTCTCACTAAGATCTAGCACGTAAAAACTAGTAGTCTTAATTTCCGTGAAGGTGTCTTTGGTGCGAAGGGCCGCGATGTCGTTTGAACAAGTAACGAAATACTTTATCCGTCTTCATAAACTAAGTAGGGTTTAAAAGGTTGGATTGAATCCATTTTACTAAAAACAGATACACATGTACTGTATTGTACTACACAATGCAATTCACTGACACAATATTTATTTCTTTCACATGGAACTTGCATCATAATGCACGACTCGGCTCAAATGGCTGGTTCTTGTTATGAGTTTTAATGGATCAGCAACCAGGTTTTATTTTCAGACGATTTATGCAATGAGATTTTATACTTGTAACCCATAACTTTACTTTATTTTTAAAAATAGAACATACTACTTTAATTGCCTATCGAAGGCTTAATTAATTAAATCTTATGAAGCAAACTCCACAAGCAACAAAAGATTATTGAAATGGCGACAGAACGCAGTGGCTTGACATCATCCACAATATCGCACTTTTAAATATCTTAACGTCTTTATAGGAATATCTCAATCGTCTTTTTATAAACTATATTATTTTTTATTGTCAAACTAATTTGGTTAATTTTCACTGCGTTACGTTACGTGAGTGTTAAAAGGACTGTTTTTTGTGTTAAAATATATGAGCTTGTAAGGAAACATTTCAAGACAAAGAACATCTGTTTTTAAAAAAGATCATGATATATCTATGTCAAAATATTTGTTTCCACTTTTGCACACTATGTCTGTAACTTCATGGTAGATTTGTTTGGATTCTCCAAATATTGCCTTTTGCAAGTCCACCTGCACAAATAAATTATAGAGAAATATTCTCACCGAAAAATTATTTAATGTTTCCTTTGAATATTTCTTACGGATATTTCCATTACACCATAAGAGACTCATATGAAACTTAGGATTCTGCAGAATGATAGGAAAACTGACAGTCTTACCTTATAGTACTCTGGTCCTCTAAATGCAGTGACACATGAGTCAACGGAATTAAGTAGAGAGACCAGTGCTATTCGCGACTCTTCAGAAGATACTAAGGTAAAAAATGATCTGACGATTATAAACGGTAGAAAATGAGTACCGTGTATTATCTTCATTTACAAGAACTTCTACGCCATCAAGCGCAATCCAGAACCTGCAATTGCTTAAGTATGCATGCAGTAACCTTACTTTCCAAACGAGCTTACAGCAGAACGAAGATTACCAACGAGATTTTCAATCCAATGGTAATAAATAGGCCAAGTCTTCGACAAACTTATGTGGGGAGAATCCACGGTACAACAATCACCCATTACAGGGTTTGATTGGATTATGGGATTTTTGATAGCTTCAAGTATTTTGGCATGAAAATGAGAGCCTTGATATATTAAAAGAAGCCTTAATGGTTACATGGAATATAAACCGAAGTAGCCCAATTTCCAGGTTCATGAGGAAAAGTTCTCTGACGAAAATCATGCTTCGAAGGATCCTCTTCCCGAACAACAAAACGAAAGGTATCAGAATTTAAATCTTGTAATAATGTAGGCAGCTCCAATTTATCACTTTTTTCATCATCACTTGATGAGTATTCAACTAAGTGTGCATTCATACTACAGTGAATAGATGTAATCAGTAGCGGAATGAAATGTACAAAGTTTCACTCACTAAAACAGAATGAGAAGTAAATAGTAAAGATAAAAATGAGTAAATCAAGAGAATACTCTGTGAGTGCGTCGATGGTTGAATTTATATCAGTATTTGGGGCAGTAGGTCACTGAAAGCTCCAGTACTACTAACTTTCTGTGGAAAGGGCAGTTTCTTTACTTGAACCACAGTAAAGTAAGCTCAGATGAATCAACAACTCGTATGCATGAGATCTAACAGAATAGTTTTATGGATTGTAGATCAACCTCAGATAACTCCAAACTTATGATTTCAAACACTAAACAACCAGATTGTGGTGTTAGGATTCTTTTAGTAAGCTTAATCTCACGAACTAAAATTCCTAAGCTTATTTATAACATAACTACATAAGTTTTTCCACTTCATTATCATGCTTACGTAACAACTCTATATGTCTGCCTATGAGTTGTACTAAAACTTACTCGCACTGCTAACTTGAGCTTGAAGGTCGTTTTTGAGTTTCCGCTTAAATCAAGGACTAAGAATGCAACAGCGCAAGCGGTTGAAGACAGGAAAGTAAAAGCTTGCAGGTTAAAGGCTTCAAAGTCCAGTAAGAACCAATGTTTTATTAGGCGAAATGAAATAAAAAGACTTTTAAGATATTTACCTGCCACTAAGCCCACTACGGTTGTAAGGCAGATCTAACGCACTTAGTGGTAATTAGATATCTATTTATACAGATTCTAGGGCAACCGTTTTGTTGAAGTAGCCTCAATTTATTTATCAGGAGTAAAGGACACACCGACGCTATATTCGTAACTTAAATATTCGTTTTCGTACAAATTGAGGATCGAAATAAGCGGACTGCTTCTGTCTAAAAAAAGGCGAGACCGACCTAGTATGTATTATTTTCAGTGATTCTGGTATTCCAAGAATTGTATGAATAAACTTCAGGACGTTCTAACTGCATGCTACATAAGATTTCATCGTCTGAAAAAACTCCAAACTGCATAAACATCTTTCATTACATAGAAGAGTTTTTTCGGATTGTTTGCGGGTATGTATGATTTATAATAGTAGTTCAGAATGATAAGTTAAGAGACAATTTTATTTGCCAACGATCTTTTGCGTACAATCGAGTAAGTCAGAGATACTGATAGTCGCTAAATTAAATTTGGACATTTGCTGAGGGCTAAAAGAGCAATACATCGTATTCCAAATAATATTAGAAATTTATTCTGAAATAATAACATACTGCAAGAGTTATGTCAATTTACAGGCAAGATCAAAATTTTAAAATTATTAAAAAATTTTCCTGAAAATGTTGTTTAGTCAGATAAATATTTCACAAGACACACTGGCTTTTTATACAGCGCTAATATTTTTCACGTAAAACTGTAGATAACATTTCAGACTCATGACTCTACAAATAGCGAGAGTTATGTCGGTTACTTAGCTACAGTTTTGATTTAAATAAATTCTTCACATGAATCGAGGCCGATCGCTGTCTCGTTTTGGATATCCACGCCTAGCGTATGAGTTTCTTGAAGCTAGCAACGTAATGCGGATGTTTTGATAATAAGTTATTGCAGACTAATATTCAGTGCCAACTTTAACGATTGACCGCAAAGTCGACAAACTTACTTGTAAGACGAACCCTAGCAATTATAAATGGTCTTGACCTACCATTATAAAGACGTTACGGATATGTCATCCTTATCCGCAAAGGATAACCGAGATATACTAAAATGGTAGTCTAGATTTTGGACCCGATATACGATGTATATTTTCCCCGTTTCATCCCAGTTTCTGGGGGAAGCTCCCATACCAACAATTTATTATTCGGGTCAGTGTAGAAAATGGTGTATTCGCAAAACTCTATCCCAGAACTTAACTGTACCCTTTAATACACGGCTGAATCATCGTAACTTATTACATCACATGCCACTGATCGGTAGGAAATCTATAAGTCATGACTTTCTAAGATTATTTCGGTACTTGATATCATCGATGAGTCATGAACCATTTAAGCTTAAATATCGAGATATCTGAAACATATGTACCTAGACTTTGCATCACTAATAAGAAACTGTTCGAATACTATAGCCACACTGTTCTCGAAAAGTCATTTTCATGCATTTAAAGACGAAAACATGATGATGATATTCTTATTGTGCATGAAAATTCAGTTACGCTTGTTGTACCAGATACAGGCAAGAGTGATTGTTCATAATACTATTTAATAATAATA
>OX103974.1:24422229-24456002 GCA_944470395.2 Schistosoma turkestanicum
TGCGGAGTAACTTAACCCTGGAAGAAACACAAATTCCGTAAGGCTTTGTATTTGCATTTTCTAATAATACAGAGACGTTTTCTCCTAGAATTTTGTCCTTTTTTGCATTGGTTGGGACCCGGGACTAGGAAAAACGTACAGGAGTGCTTCTATTGGAGATAATTGGGACGGCCACTGTCGAAATAAATTTACATACTTCTTATCGTGTTAATTCGACGATGCAGTATTAGTATAAAGTCTGACAAACTAAGTGTATGCTCACTAGTATCAGGTTCTTCACTTTGTACGTCTATCCATCTGACAGTACAAGTTGCTTGAAGAATGACTTTTAAATAACCCGAGAGAAAATATTTTTTGGTCACACTTTCAGAGTATGAAGCTTCGTTAATATGATGAGAGACTAAACATGTAAGTCCTCAAAATAAAATGAATTCTTTTGAATGAAGACTATTCAACTAATCGACCATATATGTCCGTAGTTAGACAAAATACAATAATTTTTGAGGGAAAAACGACTCACTTTTTGTACAAACACGTTCCATTTATATGAGTGTGTTATTACTGGTATCATTGTTATCACCACTGCTGATGAAAGACGCAAAGATAAAATTGCTAAAAGGCTCCCTTAAGGTGTCAAACAGTTACGGTTGATCTGAAGTACTACTTTCTCTTAACGTATTGACTGTCTCTCTCTCGAAGCTGATAATTATCATGACTGCTGGAAGACATCGAACATCATACCACGCCGCAAATCAGGGACCAAATCTGATATTCTCAATTATCGATCCATATATCACTTTACTTATCGCTAGAATAATGGAAACGATTGAAAGTCACGAGTTTTCCAACTATTTTCTGACTGAGAGGCTTGCTTGGTTTAATTCTTTCCCCAGTCGTCCACACTAAATATTCGAGATAAACTCCTCTTTATTGCATACTTTTGTGGTGGTATACATTAATGAAGAGAAATGGAAACATTTATTATTGTACTTAATTCTAACAATAACTGTTCTATTGCACTCCTTTTGTTTAACTGTACTAAAGACTATAGCTCGCGCGCCAAGCGTGTAACTCCGATTCCGCGTTTCTCATCGGTGGTTTCCGGCTGCTTGTTTATTCCGGTTTTGATATTATTTCGATATCACGAGACCATGAACCAAAACAGCTCTTCATCCTGCCATTGTCTTCTTTCTGATTTCTGGATCTATCTATCTATAAGCAATTAGTAAGAGTGATAACTAGTTAATCTGGTACTGTTTTGTTTACCTGTCTAAGCAGAAGTGTCATGCTTTGCAATTACACTTCCTCTACTGTGCTATCAAAAGGTATTCGAGCTTCATTTGAGATATTGATATTCACATCCCACTTAGAGGGCAAGTTTTTGATTTCTGTTTGTATACTCTTTAGTCATCTTACGTTGCCATAGAGGTTCATGATCGTTTGTCTCATCACCTAGTACTCCTTCATAGCACCATCTATCCTTGGGTTTTTAAAAAGGCTGGTCAAAGTAAACTGCATAAATTTTAAGTCTGAATTCATCAGACTCAGTAACTTGACGGCCGTTAAATAGGCGGCGTGGATAGGAAAACACTGTGGAGGCTTCTTCGACACTACGGTGTGGCTGAGAAAATAGTCAACATCATACGGAATTCTTATGATGGATTCAACTGCAAAATCGTGCACGGAGGTCAGCTGACAGACTCTTTTGAGGTGAAGACCGGTGTCAGGCAAGGTTGCTTACTCTCACCCTTTCTCTTTCTCCTGGTCATCGACTGGATTATGAAGACGTCAACATCTGGAGGGAAGCACGGTATCAACTGGACAGTTAGGACGCAGCTGGACGATCTGGACTTCGCAGATGACCTGGCTCTTCTATCGCACACTCAACAACAAATGCAAGAGAAGACGACCAGTGTAGCAGCAGCCTCTGCAGCAGTAGGTCTCAACATACATAAAGGAAAAAGCAAAATTCTCCGATGCAACACAACATGCACCGACCGAATCACGCTTGATGGAGATACCTTGGAGGACGTTAACACCTCTACACATCTAGGCAGCATCATCGACAATCAAGGTGGTTACGATGCAGATGTGAGGGCGCAGATCGGCAAAGCAAGGGCTACATTTCTACAATTGAACAATATCTGGAACTCAAAACAATTATCAATCAACACCAAATTCAGAATTCTCAGTACATATGTCAGCACAGTTCCACTGTATGGAGCTATTAAAGCCATCATCCAGAAGATACAAGTATTCATTAACAGTTGTCTACGCAATATACTTCGGATTTGTTGGCCAGACACGATCAGCACCAACGTACTGTGGGAGAGAACAAATCAGATTCCAGTGGAGGAGGAAATCAGGAAGAAGCGGTGGAAGTGGATAAGACATACACTACGAAAAGCACCCAACTGCGTCACTAGACAAGCCCTCACATGGAACCCTCAAGGCAAAAGGAAAAGAGGAAGGCCAAGGAACACACTACGCCGAGAAATAGAGAAAGATATGAGAGGAATTAACAAACATTGGACAGAACTGGAGAGGGAAGCCCAGGACAGAGTTGGTTGGAGAAAACTGGTGGGCGGCCTATGCTCCATTGGGGGTAACAGGCGTAAGTAAGTAAGTAAAGTAAATAGGCGGCCCAGTTAGGCTGAAGTACTACTCATTCCAAGAATTGGACCTCACCGTTTTTTATCAAAACTAGCCTAAATTCCGATAAATGACCCTCCAACACTAAAAAATAAAATAAAATTTAAAATTTGTCTTCGTTCGTGATTTTCGGTTTCTCGATATCTATGTGGTTGCCGTATCTCTCCTTATATCCTATCCACTACTTCCTACCATTATCAGATACCACTGTCTTTACATCAACGAGCAATTTTTGACGCATGCTCTCAAGTTGTGGTTCTCATAGTTGTCTCTTCTGTCGATTCTGAGGTGGATGAATTAGGTATATTTGTGTGAGTATTATGCTTCTACATTTCCACTTTTGATGGTCTTTTTATTTCATAGTGTATGCAAACGAAACGGGACCACAGGAAGGGTTGACTTAACACAAACCCGTAGTACAGCGTTACGGAGATAGTGGACTTTGGAACAGAACAGCTTACGTAAAGACGTGAGTTCACTTGTTTTAACGAATGATGATTGTTGTAGAATCTTTTTGAATGTTTTGTTTTTGGAAAATCCCTCCATGTTTATATATTTTTGTTATGACATGACGGACTCTTTCTGTTGACATTTTGGTATTTTATTTGATTCCATTTTGAGATTTTATCATTGTATATTGTTATTATTTCTATATTTTGTACTTATATTGAAGTTTTTATGTTTGCTTCTGAACTGTACACATGTTGTTTAAATTTGATATAATATGGCTACAGCCACATTTTTGGATTTGATATCGTCGCAGTATACTAGGTTCACCTAGTCTTTGGAACCCGGATACTCATCAGAGTAATTTCGAATTGGAAGACGTAACAATTGTTAGGTAACGTTCGTATTTCCATTTCTTTTATGTAAATAGACCACTTTCTCTTAGAATTATTGTGTTTTGATATTCGGCTACGAGAAGGCGTGTTCAACATACGTCTATTGGAATCGAATTGAACTGCTACGGTAGAAAATCCATCTACAATTGTCCTATATTGTTATCGTTTCGTATCGTCGAAATAGGCTTTCGCTACGGGGAGTTTAGAATGAACTTTTCTCCTGTTTCACTTAATTTCAACAGTCTTATCAGAAATAGGAGGTTGGTTAGGTGTGTGATCTTAATTCTATGGTTGGAGATCCAATGAAGGTATCTGATTCGGGTGATCCATCTTACCTGTGCTAGTCTGAAGTTCGTTGTCCAATATCGTTTTGGGATTTTAATAATCGGGTTGCGAGAAACAGGGTCTCAACCGATAAATAAACCCTAAAGTAGGATCTATACTAGTCACCTTTGAATTTATAGTATAACTACTGACTGCGATGCTATTACATAAGAGGCAATTTGAAGAAAAAGTACGAATAGTGTAAGTTTTGATAAGGGAAATTAGTAATGATGGAAAGATGTAAATATGTGCTATACAAGAAGAGAGGCTGGAAGATGTTCAAAGTTGCAATGTTCCTTATGATCGTAACAGCTAACAAATTTTCCACAAGTTTCGCGTTTGCAAGTGAATGAATGAATTTATGTTACAGTTAAAGCAAATATAGGTAGAAGGCATTTGCTCGATAAGGCCAAACATTTTTATCGCCGAAACTGTTTAAATGCCCTAAACTGGTGGCAAATCTCCATTACATCTCGCTATTGATGGGAGATGAACAAGGTTACACCACACTCGATGAACATGTGCCTGTAGATTTAAACAAACGCACTGATAGTAAAATCTGGGTTTTAAGTATTTAATACTGTCATCCTAAAAGGACATATAACTTTGGGGTATAAGGTGTTGAATTTGACAGAACGTTGGATATCCCTTGTTGTAAACGAAGTAGACTACCTCCGTCTCTCATCCATCTCCGTCGTTCATATATTCAACTTCTTAGCCGTTTAGTATATTTATTGTCATGAACAGTTTTCGGTTTAATTTGGAGATCGTTGACTGACTATGGATACCATATTTTGGATTAAAACATAATTCTTACATCTTTTGAAAATTTTTTACTTTCAGTTGTGTGCTGTTCCTAAATTCCTAACATAGAGAGCTTGTTGTTCTTATTTTATCGTTTTTACTGTAACGTTTGATGTACCTGATGAACGAATGACCGTTGTTTCACTTGTGATTGTGCTCATGCCACAACGCCAATCGTTTACATCATCTTGTAGTTATTTTCGTCACTATACAGCAATCTTTGTCACTGAGTTTTCAATTATCAAACTTGAATGCATCGCCGAAAATGCCCCAGTCCTGTCTTACGTTTGTAACATGAGTAAGGGACCTAACAGGTTAAGGACAAGAGATTAAAATACGCACCACTTCAGTCATTGTGTGAAGGAAAACTATGGAATGTGTATTGGCTACAAGTTATTTCGTGATACCTGTCCCACCTCTTCGACAGTCGTCAACATGTCAAAATTAGAAGCTACGGGCCCGATTATCACTGACAATCTGAATAGAACAACTATAGAAAAACTTTGTTTGCCTAACTTCTTATGAGGTGAACATTTCAGACATCCCAACTGGCCACCCGAAAAATTTGAATTTTTATCGAGTAAGGCCGAGATTCGAAATATAATGCATTCCGGATGTTATATCCACTTCATACTGTAATGGAACGCTTCTACGAAGAAAATACGATTTGCGAAAAATAAAGATTATTGTTCTCGTTTTGTTTAACTGTACCAAAATCACTTCTTGCGCGCAACGTTCTCTTCACGTTGCTGCCATTTTTCTAAATGCCCTGCTCCGGATGTAATGCCTACTGACTTCTTCAATAAAATCTTGGCACATGGATTTATTTTGATATACTTGACGGGACCGTATGGAACATTTAGTGGTGATCATAGTCAATCTGGAATATTGACTCGCTCACTAAAATACAATTACTGGTGTTCCAAGTACCAGTACTGACATAAGCCTGTAGGGTCCATTTATCTGCGTGTTCGGATAGCGCCTGACGGTTTATAAATCAGAGGGCGAATTCGAAGTAAGGAATATGTTTATATTTTGGACACACCACATAGCGAAGTTGAAAAGCAGCGAAAGAATGAGCGAAAGAATCGATCGAATAGGCGAAGCGCATTGGAGAACGCTAAGAGCCAACTCAAAGAAATAGAGCATGACTAAGAATATATAGTCAGACAAATATAAGACAGACATGCAACAAGCGAAATAGGCACACACATGAACAAAGCGACGAACGATTGACAAGGTCAAATGACACGTCATGTCAGCTCATGCAAACCAGACAATAATAAGAACGAATGGGTACATATAAGTTGTTGCTACGCGAATGACTTGGTTAAATAGACTAATCGAAAGGGCTTAACCAAGCTAGATGTAAGCGAACTGGAATATGTGGAGGCACTACAAGCCCATACAGTCATAAAGACGTTTACTTCCGACCTAAATGCAATGTAGCTAACGTTTCAGTTTGCTTTGATCATATTGTATTCAAATTCCGTTCATTACATCTTGCCTGTAAATTGGCATGTATCTTGTGACATGTTTATTATTTGAGAATAAATTATTATTATTATTTTTCATCTAAGTTAATTATACTACTCAAATAGGCATTCAAGAATATTGTTAATTGAGTTCTTAATCAATACATTTTATCCAGTCAACAATTTGAAAATAATGCATATATTAGTTTATTTTTAATATTTCTCATCCTACCACCAAGAATATTAAGTTATACATTATCACGCACTGTGCGGAGTTTATCGTTACTAAATAGATCGATCTCAGTTCGTACACCTTTTTTACCAGGTGTCGAGACCAGAAGAGAACGTGAAACTGGAGGATATTAGTGTAGAATCCTTTTTGAATGTTTTGTTTTTTGGAAAATCCCTCCATGTTTACATATTTTTGCTATGACATGACGGACTTTTTCTGTTGACATTTTTGGTATTTTATTTGATTCCAATTTGAGATTTTATCATTGTATATTGTTATTCTTTCTATATTTTGTACTTATATTGAAGTTTTTGTGTTTGCTTCTGATCTGTATATATGTTGTTTAAATTTGATCTTTAATATGGCTACAGCCATATTTGGATTGATGCAGTGGCCGCTGGACTTAGCGTCACTTATCTATTACTGTTTCTGATACTCTTCGGAGTAATTGTATCCTGGAAGAGGCATTAAATCCAGGTAATGCTTTGTATTTCCATGTTTTTATTTAAATAAGACGCTTTCTCCTAGAAATTTTGTCCTTTTTGATTTGTGTGGACCTGGGACTGGGAGAATCGTACAGGAGTGCCCCTATTGGAACCCATTGGAACGGCCACTGTAGAAATTCATTTACAATGAGTGTGTCGGTAAAAAATGAAAGCCTGAATTGCTTCATCGCACTATCATCTGTCGCAATCGGCTGAAGGTAAAAAGAGAGTCTGAAAAATTACAGTGTCCAACAACACTTATTTCTATCTGATCTAATTCTCAATATCGTCCGTTAATCACGTTGAAGATGTAAACAGGTCTGAAATAATCAAGACAGAATCATGCGAACAAGGATAATGGATGTTGATAGAAACAAACGAAACTAATGATTTAGCTACAGTAAATCTCCTAACACATACCTTCCTTACTGATTGTGCAAAAAACAGTGAAAATTTGAAGATAAGTGACCTTCATTGTATAAGACGGTAATTTAGAATGCTAACAAGAACAAAAGACATCACAAATTGATGCGGTAAAGACCCAGGTTTTGAAGCACATGGCTAATGCTTAACCTCGAAATCAAAAGTCATATATTTAAATCCTAATCACCTTCAGAAACATGATTTTCTTCACCATAAAGGCGACCTGAGTAACAGTAACAACAAAATAACAACAATATATTCGTAAAACTTGCTGATTGTCAATGTAAATGATCTATGTCGATGGTTGCAGGCTCGGCTTGACTTCCAAGCAGATATCGATAGCACACCCAGCAGGCAACGCTCAACCGGGAATATATCAGGTGGCTTGCTAGAACAAATACTCTTATTAAGTAACATCATATATCGGTATCAACAGTTTATAGAAGTACAAGGCGGAACAACTTCCTGTTCACTACACGAGAATGATCGATGCACACAGAATGCTCTTGGCCTTGTAGAGGATCGGAAAACTGTTTGAAGTCCATTGACTGGCTTACCGAATGATTTCGGTAGGATCCAGTGACATCACTCTTCCTACACACTGATACATCAGCATTAAGAACTGACTTAGTAATGAAGCCGTAACAACTGCGAATCAAATATAAACTTACGGGTGCAAACATAAATTGGAATATGAGATTCAATCTCATGTTACAGTGATGGGTGAAATGGCTCATATCTGGCCATTCATGCACGGATTTGATCGATCAATAAGATGAATAATGAGTATATGAGATGTTTTTCGTTTTCGAAAAGACACGTCTGCTTTTTTTTTAGCTGATCTCAGTTGGTTTCAAAGACAAGTGCCTTTATAATAGTAGGGCAATCAAATGACAATGGATCAAGACAATCCCGGTGGAGACTATGGCGACTTTGGTTTACCGCTATAATTGAAACTAACAGATGTGTATGACCTTGAGACACACGAATATATTTTTCCGTGTTCGATAGATTTCGTCTTTGAGTTGGAGATGGTATATCTTGACTTGCTCATTTGACTTTAAAAACATATATCATTTTGCCTGTTGTTCCATACTGTTTTTAATTGCGATCCTCTGTACACTAGTAATCATAATTCCATATGGGAAGACACTATCATTGAATGTTTTTTGTTCCTCATGATATGTTTATCGCAGTAAATACCGAGTAACTAAGAAGGGTTTTGCAACAAAGTGGCATCATATCATATCGAAATCCGAGATTTTATGTCTCAGTGAGTGTTTAAATTCTAGTATTTTTTTAATAACTAAATATTTTCAGAATACGTCGAGGCATATCGGTCTCAGTAATGACTACCTATCTGTGTATCATTTATACCGAATAGTAAGGTTCTTTTAGTCCCATTACTTAAGCTATTGTGAATAAAAATCGGTACCAGTGTCGCAACGTTATGGAAATTTCAGGGTTTTGCGTAAAGTTATTTAAAAATTCATAGATTTCCATGTCGTTTGGAGATATGGTCTTCCCGACATTCCCCAAGTTTTTACCCTGTCGATTTTCCAATAATAGTTCAAAATTTAAGAAATAAACTGCAAATAGGCATGAGTTTTCGAGCTCTTAGGCACATTCAGTTTTTACTGTCAAAGCTTTACTCAAATTTATAAAATGTCCTCAGATATCTGGATCGTAATCTCGAGTTTGGGCTCAAACCTACGTTTAAAAACCTTTCGCCTTTGCAAGTCTCTGTAACTGTTTTTACAACTGACTGTATAGTTCAGAAATGCCTAAAACAAGACTGTTCGAATTAAGATTAAAATTGACGATAAAAAAGCCGATGCCTCTTAACTACCATAATCTCAACTTCTTGACTTTGGCTAACTCACATTTGCACCAAGCTGTCTTATGACTTTGAATGGCAACGTATCATTAGTAAGAAACGTTAGGTATACACAAATTTATGGTACCAGTTGGCTCCTTGCACCCCATTGTATTATGTATTCAACTGTAAACTACTTGCTTCTGACTTTGCAATGTCTTGAAGCACTATTTAATATTTTATACAGACAAGCTAATGGGTTATTTTGTAGACTTAAGTTTTTTCGAGTAGTAAATCTTTAGCAGTAGAACTAACTGCGTATTTTTGCGAGCAGCCTTTCGTTATCACTACGTACTAAAGCTTTTATAAAGCAGTAGTTTAGTAGTCAAGGAGTTCAAATTTTACTCTATTAGTTGTAGACTGAAACCTGGTTCCACGTGCTTCGTGTTTTGGATAAGTCGGTAATTTCATTAGCCCTCCCCCTTAGGGTGGCTGAGGCGAAGTAACTGATTAATTTCTAAATTTAAGTGAAAAAAGTTTTGTATCAAACATGCTCAGATATCAGGTTGAGGAGAACTCCTATGCTAGCTTTTTTTCTCCACTCTTCAGCTATGATGCCGAAACCAATCTGTAGTTGATATTTTGTAGCAGCAGTTACTTTTTCATCAATTTTTAAGATAGAAACAATAAGTTACGTCTGAAGTGATAAACTATAGCTTCAACTGAAATATGAACAGTAAAGTTTACCACTACTAACTTAATTACGTGTATAAGTTATTCCTTTTCTCCGTTGTTACTCAGCCATAATTGTTTATATTAGTACTTACTATTATTAGCCGGTGAAAACATCTGTTGTTGAAAAATAGATTCATGATAGCTCTTAAGTTTGACTTTTATTATCAGTTTCAGTAATAAGTATAGTAGGTCGGTCGACCTACGTTAATCCTTGTAGATTATTTCCCAATGGAGATCTATCTTTTCCTTGAAAGTTTTCTGCAGCTGCAATACCTCCACGTCTTCCACCATTTCTACATAGCCTGGTTTAGCTGGATGAAGTTCCAAGCAAGGAGAATACTTGTAGTGCCAGTTACGCTAACTAGGTTGTTAATTAGTGCCTTACTGCTTTTAGACTGGCTTTTGAATAGGTAAATTTTATTGAAAAGTACTTACCGATAAATATGTTGACGTTCTCAAAATGACCCCTCATATTCTGAGTTCCTCATAATTTTTTTGTTTTTATTTTTACTTTTTTAGTTCTGATAGTATTATTTTCAGTGTAGTTCCTTATTATTTTCAAATGCTTTATATTTAATTCATAGTTTGTTGGTTCCTGCATACCGAGTTCCGCTGGGCATCCATGGCTTTCAGGTTAGTTTCACCTACTTTTTTAAGTTTCTTGCTTTGTTCATCATTTTCACTACACTCGATGTGTAAACCTAGATTTATAATTGTGTTCTCCCCCTGAAAGCTAGTTTATATTCTTCCTTATATGCTTAGCTTCGATTGCGATTCCGATTCCGACCCCTTCTGTGTAAATGCTGAAATCATCGGACAATCCTCAGACATAAAGTTAACGACGTAAGATTGGAAGGATGGCGTGAATTTGTACAATGTATTGTCATGAGGAGTAGGATAAAATTTTACAGTGCATTTGGCTGTGAAAACTTCTTTATTAGACGGTCAGTCAACATTGAAGCATTCAAACAAACAGTGTTTGGAAGGTCAAAAACCTATTGGACTTACTGTTATACTACTGAGAGTAAAATGGTCAATTTTTTTATTCTTATTCTGCTGTAGTAATTAAAAGCGCAACAGTGAATCGTGTACCACGGAAGCTTCAAGTGAAACACAAGTTCTTTTTTCTTACATAAGTTGAGTTTTAGACAACAAACAGCCACTGCTTTCGTGTAACATAGAAGTCTGCCGCTGTTGGGTCTACTCATTGCTCGAAAGGCAGTACTAGGGTCTACTCAGTGACCAATGTTCGATATATTTTCCTATAGCACTGCTATGTATTTTGGAACTATTTAGGATTAAATTATCCGGGACATATTCTGAGATTCTTCTATATAGTGTCGTTTATTCGTCCAACGTACATACCTCTGTATAGATGAATAGGTAGATTCATTTGGAAGTGACTAAAAGATAGATTTACACATAAAAGACTAGTTTTAATGTCAATAAAAATTAATGATTATATAGTTTGGTTGATTCTATTTTCTGGGGTCATTCATTCGATATTTATATGCATTGGAGGTCAAGTTGAAATACGAATGAAACCTAACATTCATCATAGAAGTTAGTATGAATATTTTAGTAACCCGAATTTCTCTTCATGTCATTTTAAAACTAATTGCTAGATACTGATGTTTCTGTATAATATTCTACATTCGATGATCGGTTTTTTTTCTATGTATAGATGGTGTGGCACGTTTTGCAGAAGTTGCTCAGAGATGTGCTATTTTAAATGAAAAAGTTGAGAAAGCATCATGTAAGTTGCCTGTTCACACAGTTAATTATTTCAGCATTAAGTAGTAATTTATTTATCGTTTTAGAAATATAAACGTCTGTAGATTTTGTTTCGTGAATTACTGTTATCCAAATGAAGTTTTCCTTTTTCAGTTTGAAATTGGTCTCTTCCGTTGTATGCTTCAATCACATATTTCTGCCTAAATGTAGTCAGGCTCACTAACAACTGAGTATATAAATAAGTTCATGGTAAACATTCCATGACCAGAGTTGCTTTAAATGATCGTTTGTCAAAGGTGTACCGTAGGAATAGATAACTGATTGATTTTGAGGTTCCTCAATAGCTTTACATATAATATGGGTTAGTAAAATGGTTTGTGTTTCCGGGCAACTACGAACCGTGAAATTTCAGGAGCTATGATGGTGAGCTATCAGTAAGAGTTAGCACTGACTGTCCGATTCAGAGCAACCTCGTTATTAGGCAGTGAAATAACAATACAACTCTCCCTTACATTATCATGTGTATTGTCACAGTTAATTCTACCCAAAGACTGCTGATAATTAACCTTTTTCAGTGTGCATTGATGAAAGTGTCACCTTACGTTCGCCTTATTCAGTTTGATTTGATCAATACGCTTTCGAAATTTCGACTGTAGGTTATTAACTTTTTGCAGCAATCGGAGTATAGGAAATTTGAAATAAGTGAATAATAAGAATCATAGTTGATTAACTTTGTAAACAATTTATCTCTCGATGATGCATGATTATACGGTATTCAAAAATAACACGATAAACGTTTTACGTACTTTTTTTTAAATTCGAAAACGCATTCAGGTCGAACTTAAGCTTAATTGTCGTTAAAAAATGGCGCTAAGGTTTTACAAATCTACTCTAACTCTAATTAACAGATGCATGGTATATCAATGGTCATTGTCTATCCGTTCTCAACACTCACCAGCGACCTAGCACTTCAATTTGATGCTGATTTGGTATAAAAAATTTCTAGAATGAGGTTATAACTGTATTCATTCATCGTATTAAGATTTCAAGCATACCTTGTTTGTCCCATTACATTCAGCCTTTCAACCTGTCCACTGAAATTACTGCTCATCATAACAGTATTTTTCATCTGATATGTTGTACTAGATGTGATAGTTTTGGATGAAATTGATTTTTCATGTTATTTTAAACTGATTTTAGTCGGTATGTAGATGTTGTGTTTTTATATAATCACGATATATATTGAGCAGTATTATTAAATCGTTTACTTGGTACAGATTTGTTTACTCAGCTTTAAGTCATACTCTAAGTGTAAAAAGTAGTGATACTACTTAGTTTGCCAAACCAAAGTAGGTGAAACACAGTCAGCATCTTTCTTATCCCTAAATGCTTAAAAGCTCAAGTTTTCATTAACAGTAAATTTTACAGTCACTTATTATTTTCTTTCCCATATAAATATAATCAGAAAGCTCATTCATTATCTTTGAATAATTTCTCTTGACTACATATATGGATGAACTTAATTGACTTTTTATCAAGTCTCTTTTGGTTTACTTTAATTGTCAAGCCAACAGTTGCCATTAGTTTAAAAGTATGATTCATATAAAAATATATAACATTTCTGGTTTTCATTTATTTAGACTTACAGAGATAGAGTACTGAAGTTAAAGTGCATAAAAATACTTGTAGATAGATAACCGACTATTTTTTTTTTGACATAGAAAAACATGGAACTTTTTTCATGTAGTAAGATTTTTGAATTAAAAAAAAATATTGAATGGAATAATTGTGTGATAAAATCCTCCTGTGAATAAAGTCGAATAAATCATCCTTTAATTATTTTGTACATATGAATGAATTCATACCATGTACGAATTCACACAAGTAAAACCATGTCAAGTAAAATAATATCAGTCTAAAATCTCTATCATCAAGAAGTATTACAAAATCAGAGTTTTGTCAAACATATTTATACACAGAGTACAAAGTTTTTTAAACTTATAAACACAGGCCGATAGCCAAACAGATAGTTTTCAATGTAAAGTCACTGTGGTCTTGTAGCAATACACGGGTTGTACTTCTCGTATGTAAATAACGATGACAGGTTTTTCATTCTTTTTATTCATGACTTTATGTATTCTATCGCTACTAGATTCTGAAACATCCGCTGAACATAAAAGTAACGAAGACTGTATTCAGCACTCGGAAGTAAGTTATTTGCATATATAATTAAGTTGACTTTGGTCTCTATTCTCCATATTTGTTCAACGCATTATATCTATATACTACTCTAAGTTACAGAATTAACGTGAAAACACTTCAGTTGGCTTTTAAGTAACTTATATATAATATCTTGTTTTTAAAGTGTGGAATTAATCTAATCAGCGTTAGTGTTGTATCATATAGTATTGTGTATAAATGATATGACAATTCTCTCCAATCACAAAATGCGCCTACCTAAACATAAATAGTCTTCATAACATTTTTTTTAGTAATAGTCATTTCTTTTGTGTGTTCTTTTAATTTTCTGTCAAAATTTATTTTCCCCTTTTTTTAATGGCTTTCAGTATAAAGGCAGAAAATGTAAGAACTATTGACTAATTCCATTATTAAAAATATGCTATTTCCTTTCCCTCATAGGTTATTTACAAGATATTAAATGACGCTTTTAATGACCTTGTTTCTGACCCAACTTGTCAACTAAATTGGCAATACGATGTTTTGAATGCAGAACATATTAATTTTCAAGAGGTCAGTTAAAAATTGATAACAGTTTTTTTTGTTAATGTAATGCTAACGGTTGTTAGTCATATCTTAATTTTGTTGCAATAAAATCGAATCCTTCTCATTCACATAAAGTTTACTATTGTAAATAAGAAACTCTCTTGTTGCTTTGGTTTATTAGGTGTTGCTCACTGAAGTTTTATTGGTGACTGTGCAATATATTTTCAACATAATGCGTTTCCCGAAATCATATCGAAGTAACAATAGGTGTAATTAATTTTTCGAATCATTCTTGGTTGCAAAGGTTGCGTCGTTCTATTGATACAAACTGATCCACAGAGTTTTTTCTGTATTCAGTGTTACTTAAAAATACTTTCGTTTTCAAACGTCTTTTTAGTTGCTTACATATAACGCTTACCAGAGTTGTTCACTAATTACTGTTATCTGAAACCTTAACATACGTCTGTAGAAGTGACTTTTAGATTACTTGACATTTTACAAACCATATAACTCATTAACTAACTCTGTTTTTGTGTTCTTGGTTTTGAGCCACTCTGTTTTTTTGCTTAAACCAAAGTCCATGCAATAGAAATAGGTTAGACGTACGCTGGAAATGGCCAAACCAAGCGGTATCATCTATTCACGAAGTCGTCAATCGTTGGACTTCCTAGTTCTTTCCGTCACAGTAATTGTCATGAACGGTTGAAGTCTTCAAGTGATGCGGCTCAAAATCGATTTCACTAGCTTACTTACATTTATTCTCGATCTTTTAAAGCATGAGTTTCAATACTTATAAGTTTTACTCTACTCTCTCTGTAGTTTCTTTTCAATGACAATTTCTATATTGAAATCCCACTATTGCTGTCATCACTTATCAATAAAACTCATTTGATTCTTGTTTGTTTTCTAAACTGGCTCTCAGTGTCCAGTTGTATGGATGTTCATTTATCACCAGTTCCTACATTGTTTATAAACAACAATGCTAAAACAATGTATTTTATTGTGTACAGGCTCATTTGTGTTCATTGCTAATCAAGTTGCATAATTATTCATACATTTTATTTAGTCTTTCTGATCAAGTATAGAATTACCTGAAATTGTTCAAGTTTAATAGTCAGAATCAATATTCAAATTATAATTATTCTTGTGTTCTAACTAACTAACTATTCGCTTATACACTATACAGCATTGATAAAAAAAACTATTCTATCTACAGCCTGCTATATTATACTTATTAAGCATATCATTAAAACAAACTTAATTTGACAAATATGTTTATTTGCATTTAAGGTGTGTTCGATTCTAATCACCGTTTATTATTGGTAATTTGACTAAATAATTTGACTCATCTCTGATTCTTGCTGTAAAAATTATTCTGGAAATATCGTATAGCATTATTTATTTATTTTATACTATATTCAGGAACGTGTATTCACATGAATTATTGACAATACTTTATTGAAACAGTATAAATATCCATTTGCCTTTTTTTGTAAATTATTGTCTATAGATTGTTTTAAATATGACCCTAACGAATTATTTTATTTTACTCATATATATATATATATATATATATATATATATATATATATATATATATATCTGTGTGTGCTTGTACAAGTTATGAAATAAAGGTGTTAAATAATTTGTAGAATTAATTATTTATCATGAATAAATGAGCATTAGTTTATGAATTACACAAAGAAAGCATCGATTAAAACTTGGTTTTCATTCAATTATTTTTGTCAGATTCATTCATCATCTCTTTTTTTACTGAGACACCATAACCATATAAACCAAGGCTAACCTAAGATAGATTTTCTCTCTCTCTCTCTCTCTCTGTCTTTAAACCTTTCTACTCCTCTTATACTTATTTTTTTTCATAGTGTTCTTATTCTATAAATTCTTATTTTCGGACTCATTGTACAGTTTAACTAACCTTAACCAGTATTATTTTGTGCATTGTGTCAACTTATACTGTTTTCATAAATAAGTGTTTCTAATTGTTGGCATGAAAAAGAAAATTCATCATTACAATCAAATTAAATAAATTGTTTCTTAAATTTCAAAAATATGACTGACATAAAAATGTTAATTAAAATAAAAATGACAAGTATTATAAATATTTGTTAATTTTGCACTCTTCATTAGTTCAAACGATAAGCGGTCACATTAATAGTGTTATAATAATAATAATAATTATTATTATTATTATTATCATTATTGTGTTCTAAAGTACAGCATAAAAACTATTTTATCCAATCCCAAACATTTCTTCTTTGTTCTTCTGTCGAAAGTCGTTAGTATCTTGTTCGATTTCAAAATTTTATTAGAGATTTCATTGATTTACATTAATGTTTCACATTGTTCACTGATATTTTGAATTCAACATTTTTCTGTCCAGGCAATTTGAAAAGATTTTTTAAATAATATGAAATTTAATTCCAGTCATCAACAATGTGAATTTGTTGCATTAATTGTTGACCTGGTTTTCAGAAGGGGGCATTGGCCTCGTGACTTCCGAATAAACTCAGCTTTCACCATGAAGCATCATAACTTTTCTAAATGGAAGAATCACCTTTCAACTCCCAGGTCAGAGTTTAAATCAAACCAGTAATGTAGTAGAACTAGGCATAAATAAGTATTATTTTAATTTGTTACACTGCATATCATCACAGTAAAGGAAAATTCAGAAAATAAAAATCAAAAAAGTTCAATCTATATATTAAGTATAAATCACCAATAACAACCAATAGATTACCAGAACACATAGTGTTTGGGTGATTTTTCTCTCTTAACATTAGAAACGATAATACATCGAAATGCATTAAAATGTTTACTCATTGTTGTTACAATAAAAATTAAAGTTGGAAAGGAGCAGCCATTTATTCCACTGGAATGATATGTTTATGTTTGTTCGCCTATGCTACGTACGTATTTCCACGTTGCAACTGACTGACTGTTCGCCTATCCTACATAAACATATTATGCTGTAGTTCCATCCTCTGAGTTGGATTGTCTAGTCCTGGAGCTATCATCGTTCTTCTGAACAATATCATCGGCCAAACTCCTTGTAGAAAGAAAGTATTAGAATTTCCCTACACATAAACTGCAGCTCGTCTTGTCGACTTCATTCTTGAATCATTATTTTTATTGACCTTTAACCTGCCATTAACTCTATCTTTTCTTAGATGATATCTCCCTTTGATCTGATTCTTGGTCTCATATTTGTTAATGATTTCTTTAATTTTTGGTAAATTGAATAAACAACACACCAATTCATCGGCAAAATCGAAATCAATTGTAGAAACTAGCAATCAGATCATCTTACATGTATGAGAAAAACATTAGAAATCGCAATGAGATTGCTAAATCCGTTTTTAATAAGATATGGCACACGAACCAGCGAAATCACTTCAATCAATCCTATCCAAACCAAAGGACAAAACGACAAAAAATATCCAAACATCATCTACAACATAAATTGTTGTCACTCCGAAAAGCACTATATCAGAAAAAGTGAACGTCCCCTTCTTCTTCGCCTTCATGAACACTAACCAACAGTCAAACATCAGGACTCATCTTCCCATTATCAAATGTTGAAATTTTGCATAGAGGAAATGCTAGGAAGAGCAGAGAATTTTTAGAAGCTTGGGACTCAGGTCAATCGCCAATCAAAAAACACATCGAAATCGATCCAATTCATTAACCAATCAAAAAAATCCACGGACAAATATAAGGCCAAAAATCACTCCAAAGGGGGAATACAATCAACGTAGAGATACAGATAATAACAGGTTAAAGGTCAATAATAATATTAATCATTTAGGATCGAAGTCGATGGGATGAGCTACTTCACTTTTACCTGAAGTTGTAACTGATGATGTTGTTCAGAAGAACAATCAAAGCTCTACAACCAAAACATCCAACTCAGAGGACGAAACTCCACCATAATCATCATCTACCTTGGCTATGAATTTTCTCTACCGTCTCATCAATATTGCTTTTTTTTAATGGTCGCATTGATAAGATTTTACAGATATCTTAATTTCTAAATAATTACAATGGATTATTTACAAAGTGACCGGCACTTTCAGTTCTCTTTTGTTAAAGCGAGTGAGTTCAGTTCTTTGTTTATGATTATATCATATGGTATGTGATACATTATCTTCCTTTGTTCATATAATGGGATTCAAAATGTTTAACATTGTTACTTTACCGAAGTCTTGTTAGTACTCTCTCCTCCTCGCCCCCCTTCATCATCCGGCTTATTAAGTACACAGTGTTTTTGTACATGTTATTCCTGAGTTCTCCTTTTACACTAATCCAATAGATTCGATAAGTGATTTAAGCAAAACATCTTTTCATATTTTTGCTTTTGAAATTTACTGTTTCTTCAATTCATTGTTCAATGTGAATTTTCGCCTTATAACTTCTCTAATTTTTTTTTGTTTCTTTACCTTTGAAATTAGTATCAATTGGATTTGATGAAGAGATTTCACAGTGTAAATGAATCTATTTTGATTAGTATAACTGAAAATTTGCAAAAATCTATACAATCCATTCATCATTCTTCTTCTAATCAAAGTATATGGTTATTTGATTTATTTGTAATTGCATTTTTTATCTCATATGTAAGTTTTTTTTTTTATCTTTTTTTCTCGTTAAATGTGTATATTTATTTTATATGTCAATAGTATGATTTATTTGTTTAAATAATTGTGTAAACAGAGAATAAGTAAAACAAGTATAAGAAAAAAAAAACAAACAATACACTTGATCATCAAACAAAATGTAATTTTAAAGTAATTTTCATTGTTTAATCAATGAAAAGTTTTTTTTTTCTGTAGCATTGTTGAAGTTTACATAGACTTGAATAAAAAAAAAAGTACCATAATTTCTGATAGGAATATGATATAATTACTTTTGAATTAACTAATAAAAAGCTATTATTAAATATCCTTTTTCTGCCTCGTTTAAAATAAAATTTATAAATCACATTTATCATATAAAATATGCATAAATGATTTTAATCATGATGAGTTCATTTTTTTTAGCCTTAAGGCATATATTTAATCGATTTATTTTTTTACAAAACAAATGAACTTTGTTCATCAAAAAAGGAGAATGATGAGTCAAATTCAAATATTGATGTCTGATAACAAGATACTGACTTATTTATATGTATATTATCCTCATTGTGAGAGCCATAAGCTACTAAATAGGGATTTTCACTGAACTCTGTCCTGAGCTTCTTTTTTTTCCATTTGTTGTCAAGTTTTATGCATTCTTTTGATTATCTGCTTTCGATTTCTAGCGCACTGTGTTTCGCAGGCTTCCTTTATTTTCGTTTTGTACTTGAGGAGTTCATGTTAGGACCTTCCTGGTGATGTAGTTCGGTTATTTCCTTAATATGTGTTCTTTTCGCTTCTGTCACTTTTTCATAATTCCTTCCCTAGCTGGAAGTTGGTCTATTCTCTGCCGCAATCGTTTATGGCTTATAGTGTCAGGATTATCTTGAATAGATACCTGTTGATAAATACCCGTATATTTTAGATAATTATTGTAGTAGTTCTCTAAGTTTGCTCTCCATGAAAAAGAACTAAACGTTTGTGTTGAACATTCTGACTTTGGTGTTGGCTGGCAGATCTTTTGAATTCAAGATATTTTTCAGTCATAAGAATGCTGTCCTTAATCGATATATGCCTCGGCATCTACAGCAGATACCAAGGTCAGTGTGGACAACACCAGATACGAATATATCTTGGGACGAAACTAAAATGGTGAGAGATTCACAAATCTCTGATTACCACCTGTTAACGGACAATATATAAAATTGAGGTTAAAGAAGCACTGAACAACTGGAGAAACAGCATTACGAAAGTTTAAGAATCTTCCTTCAAGATGCTAACAAACTGAGTGAATTCAAGATTGCTCTCTCACCAACAGGCTACAAACCTTACAGGATTCACTCAAAGAACAAATAACTACCACAATTGGAAAGGGATTACAGAGAAGTAATGACATGATAGATGCAATGACAATGCAATAGCTTATGAACTTAGGTATACAAATTAACGAACTATGGATACGATTGTACAACATAAGTTGTTGAATTCATTGTGAAGATTTACCACATTGGATTTTTTTCATTTCTTCAATTCGCAGCCTATAAAAATCTAGATATGAGTCATCTAGCATAATATGTGATAAGTTTGTTTTTGTATGTGTGTATACCGATTCCATCTAATAAAAATCTTCAATCATATATGATGCTGCTATGACCTATGGTGTATTACAAATAATATGGTATGATTGATTGTTGGTGGTGTCATGTTTTCTGTGAACTTATTGCAGTAGTGTATATATGTACTTTTATGTCGAGCCCAGAAAGCTAGTCCCAGCTTTTGAACAGATTATAACTAATTCATTCTTCTGAGTCATTATTCACATGTCTTTCGACCTTGTCAATTATTCGCTTATAATCTTAATTGCTTCTATTTGAGTGTTGATATATACATTGCTTACTTTCGCTTAATACTTATCATCTAGCATAATTTTCTCTGACCATAAAAGCTTAGTCATGCTCGTCACAGAGTTGGCCGTCGCACAAACAACATACGCCCAAGTATAATATACGAAAACTGAAGAGGAGATTTATTTCATAGCATATTTATGTTCATAAATAAAGGAGTCAGGTCACGGGACACTAAATTGTTTATATACATTGAAATCATGAATAAATCATTGTTAGACCACCATTAGAAACCTGGAAGCACTGGACGGTCATTTCATCCTGGTATAGAACTCAGCAGCAGTGAGCATTCATAATCCCTACTACTCACGGGATTTGAACTCAGGACCTTCGGTCTTGCTCACGGACGCTCAACCTCTGAACCAATGAACCAGCATCCAACGGTCTTAATGTCTAAGTCTGATCGATCTAAGTATTTTACGCAACCTCACCCATTGTCTTCGATAGTTACAAGGATAGTCGCCTTTCTGATTAGTGTAAATCAAAACTTAGCAGTTTGCTGATTCACATCTTCTTACTATGTCTCTTAAAAAATGTGTGGTATTATGTTTTTGCTTAGTTTTTTTTTAGAAGTAAGCTCCTTTAGAAAAGTCATTTTCTGTTTTGTCTAACAAATCATACTTTAAACTACTGAAAACAAAATCTAGCTTGATTATTTAAACTCGTTGAAACAAGTTCAAACAGAAGTAGTCCGAAATCATGACATTTGTCTTTCAAAATGAAGTCGTAATAAAGCTAATTTCGTGTGACAGTGTAGCAGCTACATATTTTTGAATCGATAATTACTATTTATAGTTTTAAGAAAGATATCGGATGTTTTCTGTTATCTATTTGAAAATATTTCACTAATCAGTCAGTAGTAGCTTTACTAATAAATGATTTGATTTCTTAAGAAATGATTACTTTTAATCTTCTAGTTCAACATATTCTTTATTGAATACCCAGGTATATATTGCACTGAAAGATAACAAATCTCTCAAAAACTTGAAGACACTTAACCATGCATAATAACTGCCTATTTGGATGTGTTTCAATGTAATAAGCTTAACGGTTAATAAAGATAGACTTGGGGTCAATTAATGAAAGTATTAACTTTTATTGGGTACATATCTGTTGTGATTGCGCTTCATTAAATAATTGTAATCAGTGTTTCTAGAACTCCGCCTGAGACCCCCGGGGGGTACTGCCCACGCCAAATCCGGATAAAGGAGGAGGGTTGAGATTGGGGTTGGCGACCTCATCCCGCAAAAAGCTAACTCGCTAAAAAATGCTAACAAGTAAAAATAATTCAAACCATCTAAATTCTGCTCTGGAAGTTAGGTCTTCATTAGGAGAGTTATGGCGTCTCGTGATGAAAGCCGAGTTTCTTTAGAAGTCATGAGGCCGATGCCTCTTCTGACAACCACAGCCCTTCCACGGTTTGGGCAGCTGGGAAGTAACACCCGCCCTCATACTCATATAAACACACTGTAATGAAGGCGAACACAGGTGAGGGCAACCGAATTGTATTTATCGCAAATTACAGAGTTAATCACTCAAATAGGAAATCTTCAATCCATCATCAATCCATTGTCTGATATTTCACTATTCATGCGTTTCATACAACTCCGCCAGTAGAACCTTAGGGGCTACTGCCGGTCCCAAGCCCGGATAAAGGAGGAGGGTTGGACATGGGGTTGGCGGCCCCATTCCGTTGAAATCTAACTTGCCAAAAAAACGCTAACCAGAAAAAATAATTCAAACCATTTTAACTCTGCCCTGGGAGTTGGAAGAAGAATTATGACGTCTCGTGATGAAAGCCGAGTCCCCTCGGAAGTCACGGGGCCGATGCCTCTTCTGACAACCAGAGCAACCATTTTTTTAGGTACATGGAACGTTCGTACATTGTGGGAGACTGGGAGACTATTTCAAGTTGCAGCAGAAATGAAAAGATACAACCTCGAGGTGCTCGGCATCAGTGAAACACATTGGACACAGGTAGGACAACTGAGACTTGCTTCAGGGGAACTGCTGTTATACTCTGGTCATGAAGAGGAAAACGCTTCACATACACAAGGAGTTGCACTGATGCTGTCCAAACATGCACAAAAGGCACTGATAGGATGGGAATCTCATGGACCCAGGATCATTAAAGCATCCTTCAAAACAAAGAAAGCGGACATTACAATGAACGTCATCCAATGTTATGCACCTACCAATGACTACAATGACGACGTTAAAGATCAATTCTACGAAAGGCTGCAGTCAGTCGTCGATAAATGTTCACCAAAGGATTTGACGATTCTTATGGGAGACCTGAATGCCAAGGTTGGCATGGACAACACTGGATATGAAGACATCATGGGACGACATGGACTGGGAGAAAGGAACGAAAACGGTGAGAGATTTGCAAACCTATGTGCCTTCAACAAACTGGTCATCGGTGGCACAATATTCCCGCACAAACGCATTCACAAAGCCACATGGATTTCACCGGACCACACTACTCAAAACCAAATTGACCATATCTGTATCAACAAAAAGTTCAGAAGGACCATGGAGGATGTGAGAACCAAGAGAGGAGCTGATATAGCTTCAGATCACCACTTGCTGATCGCCAAAATGAGATTGAAGCTAAAGAAGCACTGGACAACGGGGCAGACAACATCACAGAAGTTTAATACGGCCTTTCTTCGGGATACCGTAAAACTCAACGAATTCAAGATAGCCCTCACCAATAGGTTCCAGGCCTTTCAGGATCCACTCAATGGAGAGGAAGCAACATTGGAGAACAATTGGAAAGGGATTAAGGAGGCAATCACTTCAACATGTCAGGAGGTCCTTGGTCGCAAGAAGTACCATCACAAGGAATGGATCTCTGTTGATACTCTTGAAAAAATTCAAGAAAGGAGGAACAAGAAGGCAGCTATCAATGTCTGCCGAACAAGAGCAGAGAAAGTTAAGGCGCAAGCCGAGTATACAGAAGCAAACAGGGAAGTGAAGAAGAGCATCAGAGCTGACAAACGAAAATACGTGGATTATCTAGCAATGACGGCGGAAAAGGCTGCAAGAGAAGGAAACTTGAGACAATTGTACGAAACTACAAAGAAGCTCGCCGGGAACTATCGTAAACCAGAACGACCAGTGAAAAGCAAGGAAGGGAAAATAATCAGCAACACTGACGAACAGCGAAATAGGTGGGTGGAGCACTTTAAGGAACTATTGAATCGACCAGCTCCACTGAACCCACCCAACATCGAAGCAGCATCCTCGGACCTCCCAATTAATATTGGCGCACCTACGATTGAGGAGATCAGTATGGCCATCAGACAAATCAAGAGCGGCAAAGCAGCAGGACCAGACAACATTCCAGCAGAGGCAATGAAAGCAGATGTAGAAGCAACTGCGAAAATATTTCACATTCTCTTCAAGAAGATTTGGGATGAGGAACAAGTACCATCAGATTGGAAAGAAGGATACCTCATCAAAATACCAAAGAAAGGCGATCTCAGCAAGTGTGAGAACTACAGAGGCATCACTCTTCTTTCAATACCAGGCAAAGTCTTCAACAGAGTATTGTTAAACAGAATGAAGGACTTCGTAGACGCCCAACTTCGAGATCAACAGGCTGGATTTCGTAAGGATCGATCGTGTACTGACCAAATTGCTACATTACGGATCATTGTGGAACAATCAATTGAATGGAACTCACCACTCTACATCAACTTCATCGACTACGAGAAAGCATTCGATAGCGTGGATAGGAAAACACTGTGGAGGCTTCTTCGACACTACGGTGTGCCTGAGAAAATAGTTAACATCATACGGAATTCTTATGATGGATTCAACTGCAAAATCGTACACGGAGGTCAGCTAACAGACTCTTTTGAGGTGAAGACCGGTGTCAGGCAAGGTTGCTTACTCTCACCCTTTCTCTTTCTCCTGGTCATCGACTGGATTATGAAGACGTCAACATCTGGAGGGAAGCACGGTATCAACTGGACAGTTAGGACGCAGCTGGACGATCTGGACTTCGCAGATGACCTGGCTCTTCTATCGCACACTCAACAACAAATGCAAGAGAAGACGACGAGTGTAGCAGCAGCCTCTGCAGTAGTAGGTCTCAACATACATAAAGGAAAAAGCAAAATTCTCCGATGCAACACAACATGCACCAACCGAATCACGCTTGATGGAGATACCTTGGAGGACGTTAACACCTTCACATATCTTGGCAGCATCATCGACGAGAAAGGTGGATCGGACGCAGATGTGAGGGCGCGGATTGGCAAAGCAAGGGCTGCATTTCTACAGTTGAAAAATATCTGGAACTCCAAACAACTTTCAAACAAAACCAAAATCAGGATCTTCAATACAAATGTCAAGACAGTTCTACTGTATGGAGCGGAAACATGGAGAACTACCAAAGCCATCATCCAGAAGATACAAGTGTTTATTAACACTTGTCTACGCAAAATACTTCGTATTCGTTGGCCAGACACCATCAGCAACAACGAACTGTGGGAGAGAACAAGTCAGATTCCAATGGAGGAGGAAATCAGGAAGAAGCGGTGGAAATGGATAGGACATACACTACGAAAAGCACCCAACTGCGTCACTAGACAAGCCCTCACATGGAACCCTCAAGGCAAAAGGAAAAGAGGAAGGCCAAGGAACACACTACGCCGAGAAATAGAGAAAGATATGAGAGGAATGAACAAACATTGGACAGAACTGGAGAGGGAAGCCCAGGACAGAGTTGGTTGGAGAAAACTGGTGGGCGGCCTATGCTCCATTGGGAGTAACAGGCGAAAGTAAGTAAGTAAGCGTTTCATACAAATTCCATTGTGTTCCCACTCTTCCTTTCTTGATCTTCCCCCATCTTCTGCTGCCAGACATTACGTTTTCACTCGCGTCATATACTACTTATAAGTAGCGCGCACCACAACACGAGACCAAATCGGTCAGAATCAAATCCTTTATACACAATGTTTCTAGACGTTATCTGTCACAATGACACAAATACATTAATTTCTCTACCTGTCTCTCTCTGTCTCTAAATTTTAACATTAGCATCATTCCTCACAGTTCGTCGTTCATTTGCAGTTATTCCTTTTGAACTGTATTTTTCGTATTTTCATTTCTATAACTTTCGATACTATTTACGATCCGATGTTTTTTATCTAGTTGAATCTCACTTGATGTGATTGTTGACTTTAACTTTAACAACTTGTACCTTTACATACTCATATTAAGTTCCTTGCGGTGTTAGTTGATTGACTAAACAACAGATAAACCTTTGTATTATGCACAATCTAGTTTCAAAGAGAATATATCCCACAAAGATAATAGACTGTAACAGTCTACTGTGATGAAACTGCTTAGTCACATGTGTTTATTACAAACTCAACATTTAAAATATCCTCATACTTAAAAAAATGAATTCAAGCAAATCTCAATTTCTGTTTGTAGAAATTTTAATTTTTTTTTTTCATCAAAAAGATACAAATTAAACAACAGAAATTCTTAATCGGTTTCTATAAAAAAGACCAGTTGATCAATCTATTTGGAAAGACTTAAACATTAAATTCAGTTCTAGTTTTTTTTTCTCCCTTCAACTACATTTACTATGAGAAAATACAAGTTGTTTTCAACATATGTAAACAATTAAAAAATTGTTTGTAAACAAACAAGTATGTAACATTAAATTGCAACGCTTATCAGTAGATTTCTTAACTGAAAATTTTATATTTGTACTCAATCGGGTATTATTTTCAATAAAATCAACAAGAAAATTATAGTCTCGTAAATTAGTGTTATAAGTCTATGACAAGTCTGGATTAGAATAGTTATTGAAGTATTCATCACTGAAAAAAAGAATTTACAACTCTGTACCTAAATACTTGTTTGAATATTCTGTTTTGAGTCACACTTTTCTATGAGGATTGATGATAGTACGATTGTCTAAGTCAGAGGTAGGTTCATCGATATTCGAACCCCACTACCTGATGTTTGGGACGTGAGTACTGTGACTACCAAGCTAGCGCTCCTCATCAATAAGAAGCTTGGTTATGAGTTAATAGGTAAACAGTTATCTAGAATGTTCTTAATTATTCTCATATTTAATTAAAGTTAGTATTCAGTGACATTATAGGGAATAGCTTAAGCCAATTACTACGCTTAAACAATTGTTATGAATCTTGTAGGTCGAGTAAACTAAATTGGGGAATGTATCCGAGTTACAAAAACAGATCATTAATTCTCTTTGAATCATATTTTTATCCTGTACAAAAAAAATACTAAAATGACTGACTTCATATTTATAAACTCGACATTATGTTCGTTACTTAGTTGTTCCCACGACTAAGTTAATTTCGCATTTATATGTATAGATTCGTGTTTTTTAGTTTTTATATACTTGAAGGATTAATGTTTTACTTTGTTGCTTATATAATTACGTTATTATTTGACTCTTGATTTCACCTAATTAGTTTTTGCTTAAAAAAAAGTCATTATGTATTTTGTTTTTAATTTTAGGTTCGCCATTTTCAAAAACTACCCTTAAAGAGTTTGATGTTGTCCATTTTTGAATTGTCTATAGACCCGATTATTTCACATCAACTGTATGCTTCATTACTTCCTGAAGTCTTATCTGTTCCAGGTACATTAATAAAAATGAATATTATTTTATACTGTCTTTGTTTAAGTTACAAATAAGAAGGGAAGTTAGCCAACTGAAATTGTTCAATATATGTCTGTTATTGTAGTTTTAGTTATATTTTGCTTACATATGCTTCATCATCAACTTTTTTCTGTCTTCAACGTCGTTGACTTTCATGAAGATGGGATTTTGTTGTAGGGCTGGTCGAAGACCTGGATTCTTTAGTCAGTTCTTTTGCATATACATGTGCTGATCAACACTCTATGAATTAAAACGATGATTACTTTGTTCTCAAGTTACTTTAGAACTTGTCTGGCTAATTAATAATATATTTGATCGCCTTTAAAAAATGTAATTTGCTTGTCTTCTGTTTTCTTAAGTCTAGTATTTTCAACCTTACGAAGTCAAACGTTTTATGCAGCAACTTAGAATCTTGTATAGAGCCAGCATGTTTTCAGATAAAGCATTCTGTGATAAACTTAATTGCTTACTTACGCCCGTTACCCCCGAAGGAGCATAAGTCGCCCACCAGTTTTCTCCAACCAACTCTGTCTTGGGCTTCCCTTTCCAGTTCTGTCCAATTTTTATTCACTTTTCTCATGTCTTTCCCTATTTCTCAAAGTAATGTGTTCTTTGGTCTTCCTCATTTCTTTTTATCTTGAGAGTTCCGAGAAAGGGCTTGTCTTTTGACGCAGTTAGGTGCTTTTCGCAGTGTGTCCTATCCACTTCCACCACTTCTTCCTGATTTCCTCCTCCACTGGAATCCGGTTCGTTCTCTCCCACAGTAGGTTATTACTGATTGTTTCTGGCCAACGAGTCCGAAGTATGTTGCGTAGAAAACTGTTAATGAATACTTGTATCTTCTGGATGATGGCTCTTCAAGTTTCCGCTACATACAGTAGAACTGTGCTGACATTTGTATTGAAAATTCTGACTTTGGTGTTGATTGGTATTCGTTTGAGTCCCAGATATTGTTGAATTGTAGAAATGTAGCCCTTGCTTTGTCGATTCGCGCCCTCACATCTGCATCAGATCTCTCTTGATTGTCGATGATGCTGCCTAGATGTGTAGAGATGTCAACCTCCTCCAAGGCGTGTCCATCGAGAGCGATTTGGTTGGCGCATGTTGTATTGTATCTCAGGACACTCCGCCTGGAGGCCCTCTGGGGATACTGCCGGTCCCAAGCCCGGATAAAGGAGGAAAGTTGGACATGCGGTTGTCGACCCTATCCCACAAAAAACAACTCGCTAAAAAAACCCTAACCAGAAAACATAATTTAAACCATTTTATGATAAAGAATGACATAGAAAAATCAGTTTGTCCGTATGATAACTCTGTTATCCATTGAATAAAAAACAAAACCTGGTGTTTTGAAATTCCATACTGAATCCCTAACAATGCTTGCTACCTTGACGTGGTGGTCGGGCTTGCCTATCATGATGATCCAACCGAGCTATAATGGCTGGAAGGTTCTACCATGCCAGGCAGGCCGATTAGAGAACGATGAGACTAAAAGCAGCTATTCAAGGTCTAAGGGCGAAGTCGTATTGCTGACTGCAGAGGGGTGTGACAGCAGTAAGGTGTTTCCCTCGGACAACCAACATCTGCAGCGATGCTGCCTTCTCACAATGAAGGAAGGGTTAGAAAAGGTCGACCCTAAAAATGTCACCCCTCACTCTACTTCACGGATTTCCGTCTCCTTGGGTAAGGGTGCCCACTAAGGGCGTTTAAGAGCAGAGCTTATACTCAAAAAACTTCTCATAAAAAGGCTGTGCGTGACCGGCCTCAAGCAGTTGTCCCTTGTGCTCTGCGGTCACGCTCCCAGGTCGTTAAGACCAACACTAATCTACCTTCTTTTTCAGGTTCCTCAAGAAATAACCTTCTACGGTGTGGGCAGCCTGGAAGTGAAAACCGCCCTCATACCCGTGACAGTACAAGAGACCAAATCCATATATATATATATATATATATATATATATATATATATATATCACTTATTGAGATTTAGCTATATCTCGAGCTAAATAGCTAACAAGATGAAGTGTACATCTTGTATTCCTCGATTAGCTACTACAAAGAATTCAATTAACTGTTCATTCTTTTGATAATCTTTCTCACTGTTTACTGTGCGAATCAACTGCAACCAATGTGCATTCATTTCACGCTTTAATAATATTTCTTTCCTAATTGTTATAAGTACACGTTTTCTTCTTCAACAAAATGCTTAACATATCGAATTTCATCTTGTTATCATACAGTAATTTTCATTTATCTTTCATATTCAACCTCTGAATCGCATAACTTCTCCATTCTGTGTATGTTGGTTTTTAAAAGAATTTGGTTTTTTGTTTTTAAATCAAGCTCATTGTGGTTTACTATTTAATCAAAATCACAAAAATTAATGACTATCAATATTGACTTATGGTTTACTTTATGTGCTTACAATTGTAGATCACCGTCAAAGTGAATATATATTAAACTTCTTAAAGAATTCTACTCCTCACAACTGTTATACACTTTTATGGTAAGTTTCAATGCTGGAAATGTTATTTTCAAGATGATATATAAAATAAGCCAGAAAATGTTCACAGTGTATAGGACAAAGTAAACTATTATATACGTGTTTCTCCAGTATCCTAAGATAAGTAGACTTTAAATGTTTCGTGTTAAAAGTAGAATACTGTCGATCAAATAAACTTTGTTTGCTCTTTCACTCTTCAAAGTATTTTTTTCTTCAAAAACATTTCATGGTTATGTTATTTTATATTGATTATTAAATGTTTAAAATTCAAAATACTGTAGGGTTTGAAACATTTTAGATATAAGATTATTCAGTTCAATTGAAAGACTTATGAGGAGAGAGTTTTTTTGCTTTGTCGAAAATGTAATTCCTGTTCAGTAGCGTAGTATATTCATTTCTCATGTAGAAAATGAAAGTCCTTATATATATAGTTTTCCCTATCGTAAATATTTAATTATTTGCTAAATTGTCTATTCTTTTTTGGTTAACCTTAAATAAAACCTTACTCTCCTTATTAATGATATATCAACAATAATTTTTCTATTCAGATAAAGTGTAAGTTCTGTATTATTGTATTAATAATTTTCATCAATTATTTAATATTTTTGAAATCATGAATCGATCAGTGTTAGACCACCATTAGAAACCTGGAAGCACTGGACGGCCGTTTCATCCTGGTATGGGACTCCTCAGCAGTGCGCATCCACGAAAGTTTACGTTTTAAAAATTATTGATTGTTTCAAACAATTTACAAAGAGATATCACTTTAATCGATTAATTATTTTATACCATTCTTTTTCTCGACAAGTTACTTATCTGAAAAAAAAACAGATTAACTACAAATACAATTGTACAACTCAAGTAGCTTATGCAGTTTGAAGAACAGTTAGTCGACCCTGTTTGCAATCTACTTTGAAACCATGAATCGATCAAAATGTGTAACTTAACAACCTTCACAACCCCGTAATGCAAATTACCTGTGCTCACTAGTGACTAGCTTAGTGAGGAATGTTCTCCGAGTTCTAGTGGGAAGATGTGACCAGTGAAGTTCAACCTGTTCGGGCGTAGACAGTAACTACCGAAGACTGTGTATGATGTTGCGCAACTCTGTGAATCGATCAAGTTAGACATTAACACCGTTAGATACCGGCTCAGTGGTCCGATGGTCAAGCGTTCGCCTACAATACCGAAGGTCCTGGGTTCCAATCCTGCGGGGTGCAGAAGTCGTGGATGCGCACAGCTGAGGAGTCCCATACCAGGACGAAACGGCCGTCCAGTGCTTCCAGGTTTCTAATGGTATTCTAACATTGATCGATTCATGGTTTCAAAAATGTGTAACTTAACAATCTTCACAACCCCGTAATGCAAATTTATTTAATATTTCAAATGTCTTGTTTGCATTTCACAAAGTTGGGGTCACTAGCTTCTCAAATTGAATTATTCAAATGAACTAGACAACTTTATTTGAATATAAAGAAAAATAGAAATGATTAATTATAAAATTGATTTGTATTTCCTGTTAAGATGTTTTTTTCACTAGTTACCTTTTCTTTTGATGGTTAGAAAAATCCTTTCTTTAGCGCAATGATATTATAACCTTGTCAGTTTGCCTATTTGTCTTTTCTTAACTTTTTATATTCTAATAAAGGCAACTCTGTACTTTGGATTCTAATTGGCCAATCGATTCATATTCTGTCATAGAGTTCCTTTTTGATCCGGTAAGTATTGATCATTGATCCAATTTTTTCAGTGTGTTTGTTTCGTTTATTCATCTATCTCATTACTTCAAATTATAGGATTTAATCAAAACTAATGTTATTTGTCTTATTGCAACTAGATAATAATCAGGATGTTTTTTTGCTTTAAATGATAATATAACTGAGTCTAAACATAAAATTATGATATCTCTGACATAGTGATCAAGTTAAAACTACAGATTTGCAAAAAAATTTATAGTAACACTGTAATTTATCTTGTTCGGAATCGACTATTACTTTCTAGTAATCTCTAAATGCTTTTTATATAATCTATAGAGCTGTTTATCATTACTGAGTAATCTACTAGTGTAACTCTTTTTTCGTTGGATATAAGTAGTAATAATTAGCATTGTCGGTCGACAAGGAAATGCTATTTACAAGTGTTCGTCTAAGCTTTGCAATCACACTAAATCCCTCTATAGTGTTTAGAAATAAATTTTCATGAGAAATAATTAATATCTCAAGGCTGAGAACACTCGACACAACTCAATACTAGAACTGTAAGTGAAAATAATGACCAGAGAGTGTGTACACAACGGCTGATGTTCATCGTTATTAATAGTTATTTTATTGAAATCGAACTGATCAAAGTTAGACCACCCTTCAAGTCTGACCCAGTGGAAAAGAGGTTACCTATTTGCATGCGAAACTAAAGGTCCTATGTTCAATCCCCATATGCGAGATCGTCAGTGCTCATTGGTGATGAGTACCATAACAGAATGAAATGGCCTTCCACTACTTGTATGCTTTCAAAGGTGTTCTAACATCGATCGGTTCATGAATTCGGTGAAACTCGGCAATCCACACAACTCTACTCTGACAATCATTGCTTTTCCAAGAAGGATTTGTATGTTCATTAAACGAAGAAATCATCGAAATATCAATCTATAGCATCCCACATACATTTGTGTTTGTTTACGTCTAATTTTGGTGAAGCTCTTTTGTTAACTGATGTAACAGATAGCTTCATGTGAACAGCGATAACTTGTACTCTATACCTCTGTACATTTATTATTGTCACTTTGTATGATCACGTATAGTTGAGCACTGGTTCCAGTCTACGCATTTAGATTCATTCTACTGTCTTCAATGATAGTCACTTAAATAATTTAGTGACTCATTCCTCTTCCCACACACTTTGATCATCAATAATGGTCCTTAAGATAATAATAATAATAATAATAATAATAGTAATAATAATAATAATAATAGTAATAGTAATAATAATAATAATAAGCATATTACATCAGGGATCAAATATTCACTACTGGGTAATTGTTAAATGATGTTTTTCTTGATCGATAATGAATTGTTATGCATTACTCACCATTCATTATTTGTTCTCTGTCTGTCTTCATTCAGTTAAGAACTAACTGATCGTCTAACTAAATCACTTTCTATACAATAGGATTAAAGAAAGGTTTTGCTTCTTTTACATTCAACAGATACTTTCTAATACAGGACACCAGTTTTAGTTTTGTTTTTTTGTTATGTTTCCAAAAATACCGTCTCCAAAATGTTATGTTCGTCACTTAGCATGCTTGAGGCTATTACGAGTTTACCAGCGTCCAGGTAGGCTACCTTGAATACCAAGCTGAAGTTAAAAGGCTTTTAAGCGTAGAAAGTATATTCTACAAACACCCAGCAATCACAGTACAATCAAGCATACAACTCTCGGTTATTTATGCATCATAGAAACATCCTTGAGACAGTTAAGAAAATAGCACACTAAAATACACAGCAGCCAATCACAGCTATGGATTTTCCTGATGGGAAATGAAATCTCAATGTCAACTGATCAGCCCATGCTGGCAAACGTGAAAACCATTATAAGGCATTTATCAAGCGAGTTATAGGGATCTAACATCCCCAACATTTTCAATATTTTTTTTTCATTCATCTTTTTTCTCAGAGTTTATCCCATGTATCATCAACGCCAGATTTATCTCTCAATCAATTGTTCATGGTTGTTGTGAGTAAATTTTACAATGATACTCAAAAAGATATAATCAATTTGCGGAAATCAATAAAATTCACAAATATGATTATTAAGTTTTTACGGAATTATACAACT
>OX103974.1:24456501-24592720 GCA_944470395.2 Schistosoma turkestanicum
TGGACATGGGGTTGGCGACCCCATTCCGTCGAAATCTCACTTGCCAAAAAAACGCTAACCAGAAAAAATAATTCAAACCATTTTAACTCTGCCCTGGGAGTTGGAGGAAGAATTATGACGTCGCGTGATGAAAGCCGAGTTCCCTCGGAAGTCACGGGGCCGATGCCTCTTCTGACAACCAGAGCAACCATTTTTTTAGGTACATGGAACGTTCGTACATTGTGGGAGACTGGAAGACTATTTCAAGTTGCGGCAGAAATGAAAAGATACAACCTCGAGGTGCTCGGCATCAGTGAAACGCATTGGACACAGGTAGGACAACTGAGACTAGCTTCAGGGGAACTGCTGTTATACTCTGGTTATGAAGACGAGAAAGCTTCACATACACAAGGAGTTGCACTGATGGTGTCCAAACATGCACAAAAGGCACTGATAGGATGGGAATCTTATGGACACAGGATCATCAAAGCATCCTTCAAAACAAAGAAACAGGACATTACAATGAACGTCATCCAATGTTATGCACCTACCAATGACTACAATGACGACGTTAAAGATCAATTCTACGAAAGGCTGCAGTCAATCGTCGAGAAATGTTCACCAAAGGATTTGACGATTCTTATGGGAGACCTGAATGCCAAGGTTGGAATGGACAACACTGGATATGAAGACATCATGGGACGACATGGACTGGGAGAAAGGAACGAAAACGGTGAGAGATTTGCAAACCTATGTGCCTTCAACAAACTGGTCATCGGTGGCACAATATTCCCGCACAAACGCATACACAAAGCCACATGGATTTCACCGGATCACACTACTCAAAACCAGATTGATCATATCTGTATCAACAAATGTTCAGAAGGACTATGGAGGATGTGAGAACCAGGAGAGGAGCAGATATAGCTTCAGATCACCATTTGCTGATCGCCAAAATTCCCAATTACTCCCTCTAAAAATATTAAATCAACATTTATCTGGCCCTTTGAGCCTGCGCATTATTTCCAACATTGTCCGCATCTGAATTCCTAATTCTGACGTCAGGCTGAGTTAAAGGCTAATCCAAATGTTGCTGAAGTATTTCTATGATCATGCAAGTTATTTGGTGTAGGAGTTACTAACCATCGCATCGTGGTGTTCTTGAGATGAACAGATTGATATTTCTCATTAACCACGGCAGCTGGGTTTTCCCCATCTATTTTGATTTCATGATCTATCACCACTCATGATCTCGGAGTAGACTTTCTCACTCTTCCTTTAAGAAAACTCTATTCTTTGTCTTGTGTAGCACTAATACAGATGGATCTCAAAATACCGTTTATGTTGTAAAAAGTTGATGACGTCTGTAGAAATTCGTCCACATTTTAGGTTGATGTTCCAGGCCTTGAACGATACACTCAGTGGAGAGGAAACAACAGTGAAGAACAGTTGAGATGAGATCAAGGAGGCAAACACTTCATCATGTCACTAGGTTCTGGGCGACAGGAAGTACCACTTCAAGAAATGGATCTCTGTTGTTACTGTTGAAAAAATCGAAGGAAGTAGGAACAAAAGGGCATTGAATAACGCCAGCCAAACAAGAGCGGAGAAAGCAAAGGCACACACTGAATACACAGAAAAAAACAAGCATGTGAAGAGGAGCATCAAAGCTGACAAACGTAAATGTGTGGGAGATCTAGCAGTGACGGCGGAAAAGGCTGCAGCAAAAGGAAACATGAGACGATTGTACGAAACAACAACGAACCTCACTGGAAACCATGGTAAACCAGAACGACCAATGAAAGGCAAGGAAGCTAGAGTAATCAGCAACACTGAAGAACAGCAAAACAAGTGGGTGGAGCACGTTAAGGAACTCTCAAGTCGGCCAGCACCTCTGGGTCCACCCAAAATCGAAGCAGCATCTATGGTCCGAGCAATCGATGTTGGCCCACCAACAATTGAAGAGATCAGTATGGACATCTCACAAATGAAGAGCGGCAAAGTAGCAGGACCTGACAACATTCTAGCAGAGGAAACAAAAACAGATAAGGAGGCAATTTCAAAAATATTTCAATTCTCTTCAACAAGATTTGCGATGAAGAACAATTAGCGATAGACTGAAAAGAATAATACCTGATCAAAATACCAGATAAAGGCGATCTCAGCAAGTGTGAGAACTACAGGGGCATCACTCTTCTTTTAATACCAGGCAAAGTCTTCAACAGGGTATTGTTAAACAGAATGAACGACTTCGTAGACGCCCAACTTCGAGATCAACAGGCCGGATTTCGTAAGGATCGATCGTGTACTGACCAAATTGCTACATTACGGATCATTGTGGAACAATCAATTGAATGGAACTCACCACTCTACATCAACTTCATCGACTACGAGAAAGCATTCGACAGCGTGGATAGAAAAACACTGTGGAGGCTTCTTCGACACTACGGTGTGCCTGAGAAGATAGTCAATATCATACGGGATTCTTATGATGAATTCAACTGAAAAATTGTGCACAGACGTTCAAAGGAAAAGAGGAAAGCCAAGAAACACATTACTTCGAGAAATAGAGAAAGACATGATCAGAATGAACAAAAATTGGAAAGAATTTCAAAGAGAAGCTCGGGACAGAGTTGATTTGAGAACATTGGTCGGTGACATGCGCAAGTAAGTAAGTTTAGGTTGATGCTACTAACGAAAGTCACTACCGCTATTACAACAAACAATCTAGTGTTAAAGTCCTCTAGAACTAAAATTCCTATACGTTATTAGATGCTTACTTTGAAATAAGCTCAAAGCGATTCATCTGTTTTAGCTTTTCTGTATACATAGAGGTGTAAATAAATGCAAATCCGTACTAAAGAATAATTTGAATCTAAGTGGACGCTGTAGTTTTCTTATACACTTTGTAGAAGGTAATTACCAACAGAGAAGATTTTAAGCTAACTCCTACAGTTTAAAATACAGTCCTAACGGGCGCTAATTATTCACCATATTTTCGGGGACTTCGTGTGAATAGTTATTAGCAATAAATATGCACCTAGTTACTCTGATGGTTTCATAAATCTTCAGCTTAAAATATGACTATTCCTCATACAGAAGCTAGGAGCAGCAAGAACAAGAGGAATTAGAGTTTATTTATTATTCACGGTATTCAGTGTTAGACATAATCATTCGAATCAATAAACCGTTTTCAACTATTATGAATATAGATTATCAGGTAATTAGAAAAGTTTCTAGTTTATGGTTAAGAAAACCAATAATTGTTCAAAGTATTACTTGTCCAGTTGAAATTATTCAGACGAAATAACGGTTGACTGTATACTCATCATATTAAAGCAAATCAATTGTTTGAGTTCATGATTCAATGACTATTCAGTAGATAGTGTATTAAAAAGTTTGCCATGAAGTACGAAAGATGATGTTGTGGAAAAAAGTCTTATTATATTTTGAAGAAACCCTAAGTACTTTCATTCGTCTTTCAAAACAGTGTTATCCAACTGGTAAATTCTTCTCAATGTTTAGTTTTCGTGCAGATTGCAACTCAACTAGCCGCCTCTGAGTGTATCCATAAATTTATTGAGGAGTATGAATTTCTTCATCTACCCATTTCGCTATACATATTGTAAAGAATCTAAAGACAACAGACATCACATGTTCACAGAATAACTCTGGTAACTTTTTTATTAGTCAGGAACATACCCTTGGTGGCTACATTTATTCTGCACAATAAAGAATTCAATTTATTTAGCCAAGTTTATTGTGATTATATGACTAAATACTGGCTTTTGTTCATCACGAAAAAGTCATGAACTCTTTAAGTTAAGAGCTACGTTATTTTAAACTGTATACAAGTCATTCCTTATTTCGGAAAATAAATAAAATCAGTTCATTTAATAATTATTTTTATCCATACTCCTGATTGTGATTTCAATGCGTTGCTGATACATTATTATGTACTTTGGTTATTTGTTGTAAGTTTACAAAACTGTTATAATAGAATGGAATGAATTACTACACAAATGGTAAAAACATCACATCAGTTAATTTATCAATCTTCTACCACATGCTTTAAAAATTCTTGATAATCGGGTTCTTCGGATATTTGTTAAATGAATCACAAACTACTTACAAGTAGTCTCAAAGTTTATGATAAAATATTTCATTACTTTCTTCTTTGGAGTCATTATTATTCTGCATTTGATTGGAAAACGCAATAAATCATCAGTCAACAGAAAAAAACAGTAATGAATATAATTCCATTGTGCAAATAAAACTAATTTGAGAGGTATTTAAAGTAAATCATACCCAGTGAATCATATTTTTTCATTGAGCTGTAACCTCATGACAAAAACATTTAAGTGCAATCCACCTTGTTTGCACTGTATGGTCTTACCAAAAACGTGAGCAGTTTCATGTGGTTATCTGGGGGAACCGATTAAAATTTTAAAAGTCCATAAGACTAAACAACTTTATTCATGTAGTTGACTATTATATCAAGAATGTTTCTTTTTAATTGATAAACTGATATTTATCAGATTAATAAGTAAACTAATTAGCAGTGCGTAACCTTGCACTGATTACTGACATACTTATTCATCTATGGTTTCAGATACTGAAAATTTAGCTTACTGTATCATAAATCAATGAGAAAGATACTGGTCATATAACTGAAGCCTATGAACATTATTTTGACACAATAAATTATAATATAATACTGAACAGTCATTTCTACAATTGAAAAATATCTGGAACTCCAAACAACTTTCAACCAAAACCAAAATCAGCATTTTCAATACAAATTTCAAGACAGTCCTACTGTATGGAGCGGAAACATGGAGAACTACGAAAGCCATCATCCAGAGGATACAAGTGTTTATTAACAGTTGTCTACGCAAAATACTTCGGATTCGTTGGCCAAACAGCATCAGCAACAACGAACTGTGGGAGAGAACAAACCAGTGGAGGAGGAAATCAGGAAGAAGCGGTGGAAGTGGATAGGACACACACTGCGAAAAGCACCTAACCGCGTCACAAGACAAGCTCTCACATGGAACCCTCAAGGTCAAAGGAAAAGACGAAGACCAAGGAACACATTACTTCGAGAAATAGAAAAAGATATGAGAAGAATGAACAAAAACTGGAAAGAACTGGAAAGGGAAGCCCAGCACAGAGTTGGTTGGAGGAAACTGTTCGGCGGCCTATGCTCCATTGGGGGTAACAGGAGCAGGTAGGTAAGTAAGTAAGTAAGTAAGTAGTGAACAATAAATTTACTTGCATAGGAACTATGGGGACTTTCTAATGTGCTTATGTTGCGGACGTTTGATCCCAAAAACTCACTTGATAAAAGGCCTAATTTTGGATCTTATTCATGCGCTAATCAGTTGACCTTGAGGTTACATTTCCCACTCGAAAACTCCTTGACTATTATTGGTTGATTTATTATCTTAGTAAGCTATTTTTGCGGCTCTTCCAAAGACGTTTCTATCATGTAAAAATAAACTCGATTTGTGTGTTTGTGAACCAAATATTTTGTGGCTGCTTGTAGAATACACTTTCTACGTCTTGTCAAGACTTCTTCCTCGACTTAGTGGGGCATTCGGACGCTCGGATTAGAGTAGCCGATCGTGTCACTGGATCATTTGTCTTCGCTCTCGTTTACTGACTAAGGTGAACTCGTAATAGTTTCAAGCATATCAACTGACAAGCATAACAGCTTTATTTTTTCGTCCTAATTATTAAAACATATTTTATAATGTTTCATTTAGTTACATATCCAATGTATAACCAACATGAATGGTCATAAAATTTTTTTTCACATTTCAGTCTGTGAATAAACAGTTCAGAAATTTCAGTATTCTTTACTCTAGAACTTGAAGGATGATACTTAAGAGTTATATCACAAACATTAGATTTCCAGAAATGAAATCACACACAATTTGTCATTTACTAAATGTGGCTGGATTTTCAGTGGGACCTGACTTGTTTTGATTGAAATATTTTAGAATTGTATGACACGATTAGAATATTCTCAACACAACTAAGATCATTTCAATATTTTTATCAATACAAACAAGAGTACGATAAACATATTAGATAATAATGATAATCTCGTTTAATTGCAGATGTTTAAATTGCATTTTGTTACTTCAACAATATTTTTTTGATGTGTTTTTTTTAATCACAAACGAGTTTCTCAGTAGATCTTTTGTAATAAAATGACAACTACTATGCACAGGAACTATTTCGAGGACATGTCTTTAAGTTGTCATGTTTTCATATGCTTAGTCACTTAATACTTGCACAATACTTGTTAGCAGATTCGTAATTATTTACAGAGATTCATAAAATCTCACAAACTGAAGACAGATGAGAAAATACCCATTTAACATGGAGATTTAACACTTGAATTGTTTTTAAACCATTCCAATCTTTCTATCAACAAACTGTAGTCTCAGTCTGTTACTTATATTTGTACTTGCTATCTTAACACATTTGTTGGGTAATATGAATTTACCAATCAAGATAGTTTGGGATTATTAAGGGATTATTAATTGATATTTCTAGGCGAATTTTAGCTTTGGATAGATAAAATCTTCCCATTGTAATATTTATCGAAATGATGAAACAATGCATATCTGTGAGTTTTATATAGATTGCCCGTTTGCCCATATTGCATATCTGAACAGTCAACAAACATCGTTTGAAATCAGGAATAATTTTTTTATGATTTTTATGCCTAGAAAAATACAATTAAAAAAAGAACTTATCGTCCCTTCACACTTTTGATAGAAAAAAAAACTAACAGTAGGAGTTTTTAAGGTATCTTCTTCACTGATACACTCATTTCCCTTGGCAACCCTGCAAATATTACACTGTAACCTGTTTTCATTTAACATATGATGAAGAAAAAGTAGGCATTTTTTTCGCTGTCCAAATAAAAACTTCCATAAACTATACTATACTATGCTATACTATACTATACTTTATATATATATATATATATGTGTTTATCAGTAATTATTTTGAATAAATCGAAGTGATTACTTTTATTGTTATTTCTTGGGAAAAATAGAAAGAAATCTCGCTCTCTCTCTAAATATATATATATATATATATATATATATATATGCATATATATATATATATAAACGCTTGTCAATCACCTCAATATGTTTTCGTATTCAGTGAAATATTCGAACTGACAATCATTGTAAACAGAAAAAAGTTTGCAAGAAATAACTGGCGTAAATTAAGAATAATTTAATTGATTGTCATCAGTGAAAGTGTTGATTGTTGTAAAAAAAAATCAACTAATAATATTCATGTTGATTTCATATCCAACTATTAGTTTATACATAGTAGGCATAAAGTTTATTATTGCAGTTAACCCATTTGAAATAAAAAGTTCATGCAAAGAGAATCAATTTAATTTTTTTCTAAGATATTAAGTGTTTGATATAGTTTTTTTTCTTTAAATTATTAGGAAAGAATTACACTTTATTTCAAACGCAATGGATGTCATTTTATGAACGTGAATGTATAAAACTATGTATTTACGGTATTTTTTTTAAGAAACAGTTGGAGTTTTATTGAGATGTGATACAAACTCCGTTTGTTTCAACTGATGAATTTGTTCATATTTGATCGGTAAAGGTTAAAATACCAAATGACGATTGCTTGAATTACACATTTCTTTGAAATCATGAATCAACCAATGTTAGACCACCACTAGGAACCTGGAAGCACTGGACAGCCGTTTCGTCCTGGTATGAGACTCTTCAGCAGTGAGTGTCCACGACTCCTGCACCCCGAAGGATTCGAACCCAGGACCTTCGGCATTGTGCGCGAACGCCCTAACCGTTAGACCACTGAGCCGGTATCGAACGGTGTTATTCTCTAACTTGATCAAATTCACGTTGTTGCGAAACCTCATACACAGTCTTCGGTAGACACTGTCTACACCCGAACAGGTTGAACTTCACTGGTCAAGTCTTCCCACTAGAACTCGGAGAAGATTCGATTGTTGATATACAGCTTCACGTGTATTTGTATACTAGAAATATGACACTATGCACTACAGTATAAGGCTGAATCCCTTTTCAAAGATAAGCTAACATGGTAAGTACTTAATATTGCGCCACTTGGTATTTCCAACTGTATTCATAATCAATTTTGATAATATTCGACGTTTCAAATAAGAGCAATGATACATTTTGTATGATATCACTTTCTTATTCAACTTTAATACAGTATAATATCTTGAAAGAAATATTCTAATGTATTGTGTTTTTATATTACCAAACAAATCGATCATAAACTCAATACATACACTTTCAACTATCAAAAACAAAGTGGTCAAACTAACACAAAAATTCAATCGTCAATAGTTTCAGGTTCCGTATGTTTATCATCATCCATCCCATACAAATCTTTTGAACTTTAAGAAATTATTTTACAGACTGCCTTATCAAATGATCCTGTTAGTTGAATTTCATCATCTTTACCAATGATTAATTACTTTTTATTTTAGTAAACAATTTCACATTTAACTTTTGTTTGTCTAGTCTGAATGTTTACAGATAACATATTCTGCCAATGATGCCAAAGAAAAGAGGAGAAAAATGATTTCGACTCATAAAATGATTAGATTTACCATACAAAACTTAGTAAGCAATTGTTTATGTTTACTACTTCTTGTATTTGTTTACTGGGAAAAAAATATGAAAGCTGAAATATCGTTGTATGGCCAAGACACTAATGACATTGAACATAGGAGTTTTATGTTCAACGTTCAATCCTTGATTACTGGCATTTAAATGCATGCGTGCCAACATGTATGTGTGTGTGTGTGCGTTTGACTAAACCCATGCCGTTTAAACGGAATCAATAAATTCGCAACACACACAAAAAAAGAAATCATCTCTTTCTACGTTTTCTTCTCTTCTCCTCACCCTGTTAGTTTTCATTTGACGTCTGGTGTGTATCAAGTCATTACTACGCTAGTAGTAAGTCACTGTCAGCCTACATGCGTTTATCTTTTTTTCAAAATGTGAACGTATGGTTAAAAATGTGTATTTAATGCATTCAATCAATTTCAATGTACAACATTTATTTGATTTTTATTTATTTTTCGCCTTTCTTTATCAAAAAAAAATCAACAACAAGAAAAAATGGAAACATTTCACTTTTCAAAAGGAAAGAGCACAAAACGTGAGGAAAAATTTGTCAAGTGCTTCCTTTTTTCATGACATGAACATTGATAGCGCATACATGCCAACTGATGTGGAGTTTAACAATTCAATAGAGTATTTCCATTCTCAGCAGGCTATCCATTGTAGGTAGTTGTTTCTGATTTGATTCAACCCTTTAGAAATAGTGTAATATTCAAATGCTACTGTATGTGTATTGAAAAAGATGTGTGTAAAATTTTTTATCAAGTGAAACACATCAGCTCTAACATCATTTTGGTCAACATTATTAATAGTATATAATAGTTGTAAAGTTGTTGTAATCTGATTGAATTTCACTAATTTTTTTAAATTCTGTTTTCAGAGTATGAACACATAGAGAGAGAGAGATTTGGAACATGAGTTGTTTGACCAATGGTAATGTCATAAGTTGATGTGATTTGAACAATATATACATATATATATATGCGTAAGGCATGGTAAATTAAGGTATACAGCTAGGTAGGTGGGGTATGTGTTCAAGATGTTTTCACGTATGCATATACATCTGCAGTGGAAAAGTACGTGTTTGACTTTTGTGTTAGAGAAGTTCAATTTAACTGATAAATACAGAGTAAAAGACATTTGAAAGCTAGTTTATTGAAATTTTTATGTCTAAAATTGACAGACCACACATGAGTAAATGTGACTAAAATCTTCTAGATTTGATTGTATTGAATCATTGATTTCTTATACATAAATAAATAGACAGAAAATTTAACTTTTAGACAACCCATCGAATCAACTAATCTTTAGAGGAATCATTTATGTCATTAATCAACGGGTACAGGATTGTTCAAACTTTAAAATAAAGTTTAAAATAAACTGATCTAACAATGTTATCTGATCGATGATTAGTGTAGTTGAACATTTGTTCTACTCTGTTGAGTGATCTTGAAGATGTTAAAGGGTTATTCAAAATTTGCACCTGAAATGTTTATTCACTCACATTTAGTCAGCTAAAAGTGGTAGGCAGAATTAAAGTTAAGTTAATACTAATAATAAACGTGTAAACTATGAACATAACAAAAAAAGTTTACCAACCGTACGAATACTAAAGACATACAAGACATTAGTATTATGTTACTTTGTGAATCTTTCTCTCTAAAAAGTGTTATAATTTATAGAACCAAGATATTCAGCTGATTGAAATTGTTGTTTATATTTCAATAAAGTACAACAGAGTCCAGTTTAGATGTCGATTTCTTATTTTTTTCTCTGTCAACCGTATATGAAAATGAAATGAAACTTTTGGAAGATCATATCCCAACTTTGTTCTAATTATCTATGAGCAGAAATTGGATCCTTCTTGATTGATTGCTGAGTTAGAAAACTCTTGGTTAAATTTTTTATCAAGTACTTAGAGATGCTTTATTGGTCTATATTCTGTAAATGTTATACATGATAATCGTTGTGTGTGCTGATTTTCGAGAGTTCACCGTACGAAGCACTAGTGTCTTATTGGAACTGTACATCAACCGACGTTAGATCACGGCTGCTCACTAGAACTCGGAGAATTCCTTGTCCAAGCTAGTCATTAGTGTACACGTAAAAATTATCCGTATAATGTTGTGAGGAATGTTGAATTTCATTGAAATCATGAACTGATCAATGTTGAACTACCATTGAAAACTTGGGAGTATTTGTACTATTAAGTGAAAACATTAAGAAATGTTAGATACCTGGATAGTGTAATGAGATGAAGGTTATCTTCGATTTTATTACTTATGACTGTTATGTCATCCATGTATCTCTTTAAAAAAAATCATATTTTCGATTAGATCGTCAACTTGATTCTTAAGATGTGCTATAAACACGTCGGCTAATAATGACTTTCATAGACTACTTATGGTCGCCTCGCTTATCTGGGAAAGGTATTTACCTTCAAATGTGGACTGGAATAAGTCACAACACAATAGTAAGAGATATTTAAGAAGAGGGTAATGATAGGTTGTTCAAACACGTATCGTCATATCAGTTATCAGTAGTCTTTCTTCCAGTACATTCGTGAGCAAGAAATGCATATCGAAAGAACACATTATTTTGCTCTCGACATTAATACCACCTAAATAATCTTACAACTCAAAGGAATCCATGAGAAATACGTGCATAAACGTCTCCGGATAGCATCCAACACTTTTGTCAATCGTCTAGCTAGATTATGTGCAGATGACTGATAGATCGACAAAATCAAACGTGATTTTAGTTTCATGAATCTGTATAAATGAAGATATTCATAAACTATAGGTTTAAGAAAACTGAATTCCGCATTATCAATAATATTACTACTACTACTACTACTACTACTACTACTACTACTACTACTACTACTACTACTACTACTACTACTACTACTACTACTACTACTACTACTACTACTACTACTACTACTACTACTACTACTACTACTACTACTACTACTACTACTACTACTACTACTACTACTACTACTACTACTACTACTACTACTACTACTACTACTACTACTACTACTACTACTACTACTACTACTACTACTACTACTACTACTACTACTACTACTACTACTACTACTACTACTACTACTACTACTACTACTACTACTACTACTACTACTACTACTACTACTACTACTACTACTACTACTACTACTACTACCACCACCACCACATAATCGGTTCTTTCGATAAGAAAGCACACTAAAAAGCTGATAGTAAGCGCCAAATTTTGTTAAAGTACGTAAATTACTGTGTATTGAGCCAAAGCAGACAACTTAAACTATATAATAATAATTATTCGAAGATAACTAGTGAATAATAATCCCTAGAGTTATATTCTTAGTTTATTGACGCTCATAAGGATTTCATGCTTGCGATCCATTTTTTAGATATTTTCAGTAATCTATGCGATTAACGCTGATCATTGCAATCAATACAAGTTCAAGATAAATAAAGCTCAATATTGAACTTCAATTTAAGTTAAGCGGTCGTCAGTAGAGATTAAACAAAACTGATTTTTAGTTTTGAACAAATATTTACAACTGTCAAATTGTAACATGACAAGTTTGATTTTTTAAATAAAAACTGTTAATATTTCTTATCTTTTACTTTTCCTATGTTCATTATCAATGTGAATCCGTAAAATGTTACTATTTCAAATTTCATTCAATAAAATATTCTTCGATCTTTTTCAAATATTATACCAACTGACAATATAAAAATTTCCGCGAGGTTTTTTTTATTTCAAATCTAGTCTATGCAGAATTGACTTTTGATTATTGACTGTTTAAACATTTTCAGATTTACTACTTCAACTTCTAGTTACTGATTTTTTTTAATTTTCACGTTCGCACAAAATGAAATGTTTTATTATGATGAATGTGTCAATTTATTTTCTATGGATGTTTCTTATCACACCTGAAAAATGTCATGATTTCTGAAGTGGAACTATGCAGGAAAGGGTTCGCGGATATCTCGATAGTAGTCTTTGAGTTTTGAAAAAGTACATAAGTTTCTTAGGTTAAACTAAGTGTTTGTAGACTAGGTGGTATGGCTCAAAACCAATACCTTTTTCAGATACCTCTATCATATCCTGCTGCGAATCCTAAATATTTTACAATCTTTTAACTTTCGTCCCGTTGTTGCACTGCAGTTTTGTTTTAATTTTTCTCACTCTTACTGATTTCTCAAAAGTGTTTAAATGTGTTGTTTAGCATTTTGTAAAGGCATATGATCGTGTTCGGTCTTAGGTTGTTTGTGTCCTTACCCTTTATTTACTTTGTTATGACGTTTTCTCGATGTTTTTATACTTTTATATTGCAGCAACCGCACAACTAATGTCATTGATCCCATAATAAGAGATAGGTTGTTGCATACTTGTAGGATCATAAAACTTGTAGATTACAAAACATTGATTTAACTGTTGATATCCAAAGCGGTCTTCTAAATGCATCCTTTGGGGTCCTATTATTTGAAGTTTAATCTTCATTTTATGAAATGAAGATGAAGCTTTATTTGTGAGCTGCATGCTTTCAGTATAGATTTCCTAGAGTAATCTCTCCCCCCAAAAACGGTATTTAAAGTGAATATCGCGTCTGCTGCTAAGTGTCTACCAGTATCACTCCGATTTCCTACAATTCCCAATACGAAAAGAAACCTTTCCTACACTTGTCCGGCTTCGAGAATTAAATCAGCAATTTTTTGAAATCCTTTTATGTAGAAGCTTGCGAAAGGGTTTGAAGAACACTACTATCCTACAAGCCTGTAAAGAAGTGGTAGTTTATGTGGAAAAAATGTAGTAATTAAATACTGCTTTAATTTTTGGTTTTAAATTCAGCTAACAGTATAAGTTAATCTTGTTTCTTATTTAAATAAACACACTAGCTAAAAAAGGGGTCTGTCTAGTTCACCGACTGTAATATTGATGCACATGTACATATTGTTCATGTAGTCTATCAAAATTTTTCTGAAGAGTATCGCTTCAGACATAAAATGATACGTGTACAAGTATCAGGTAACCAGAATTTCGATTACTGATGACCAGCTGTCTTTTTTAAAAATGAGTTAGTACTACCAAAAAAATATTTAAATTATGAGGCAAAAGTAGTAAATAGTACTTATTTTCTTATTGTTGTAAGTCCCCTATCATCTAAAATGCAATTGATAATAATCTCATCTATATAGGTCCCTAAGGCAGGAGATTTATGAATTGTAGGTAAACAGAGTTACACAAAGCACTGTCTGTCACTTTACGGCAGCACACAACGGTAAAATAATCCAAAATGATATGACTTCTTCAGCTCCGAGAACAAAACTCCACCACAGTCATCCACATGAGCTACACCCACCATGAGATTTATCATCCTATTTATTTAAACAACCAGTTCCTCGCTGGTGTGTAATTTGAACCTTACGCCTCGTCGCTTTTATCACAACCCTTAATCTTAAGCTCATAGTTATAACACTAGCTATGATAACAATTTCTACCTTATTTCAATTTCGTATCAATATTAATAAGTTTCATTATTTCATAACTAATATGGTAAACTTTATATCCACTGTAATTTTAATAGTTTATGTTCGATATTATTTCATTTCTATTCATAAAATAAAAAAAGATGAAGTCTTTCAAAACATACTAAAAGTGTTGTTTAAACTAATTACTGGACTTCATTATGTTTCTCTTTTTTATGCCTACACTTTGAACCAGTTGTTCAATTTTCAATCTTGTAAATTAAAAAAGAATTCAACTTTTTAAAATTCTATTAACCTTTGTAAATATACAAACAAAAAAACTTTCTGAGTTGAATGAAAATTTCTGTACACAAAAAAAAGTTACCACAAGAAAACAATCATTTTCCCCACTTTCGATTGACTACAACCACGGTAAATGGCGCCAAAAATTTACTAAAATCTTCAATTGTTGACAAAATTTCACTGTTTATTATTTATTCATGATAATAAATCGGTCTAATTCATTTCACACGTAAAACTGATAATAATAATAATAATCATAAATAACATCAAATATTTTGTGACTTTTCAAAAAAATTTTCAATTATCAATTAGTCTTTTCTTTATCTGTGTTTCGATATTCAGTGGAAGGAGAACAAACCAGAAAACAACATCATGGCATATTGTTTTTTACGCTTTAACTCTATGTATGTTTACTTATGCTTTATTGTTGTTGTTGTTGTTGTTGATTTTGTTCTCTCTTTCTCTCTCTGTTTGAACGTTTAAACAAAGAACAGTTGTGCTTTCCCAATCATCATCATCATCCTCATCATCCCCGTGAATGTGATATGATGAAAAATGATCATGAAAACTGGAATACAATTCCACTTAATGAGACTATTAAACCTATGGATGACAAACTGGATGAGGATGTGAAAGAAACAGAAAACAGAAGTAAACTTTTTTCGAAATTACGTTGATTTATTTACTCTCCTAGTAGCTACGCTCATTATTTGGCGTTGAATTAGAATTCACATGGAAATAATAATGATATCTTATCACGTTTTCGTTTTTTAGGATTTAATTATCTGTATGTTAGTGACTAGATTCAATTAGATTAGTTTAAAACAGTTGAATCATTATATTTCTTCTTGTTTTAATGTTTCTAATTATTGTTTTGTAAATGCATTTCCAATTACAATTTGAAATGCATCTTCATAAATGTTAGAACAATAGAATTTGCACTAAGTATATAATGATCATTAATCAAAAGTATCTTTTAGTAAATAAATCATTATATTCTGTTTACACGTATATATTAATTGTGCTTTCATTTGTTTGTCATTCATTTAGGTCTGTTTGTTGAAAAGAAACTATATGACAATAGTATACTATATAAAAAGATGTATTTATAATGTGTACAGAATAATACAAATGATAATATTTTGGCATACGTGTAGCTATGACTCTTTTAAGGTAGCCAAATGCATCGTCATCTAATTGACGAATACGTAGCATAAGTGAAGCCATCTGGGGGTTGTGGTGGCGACTACCTACCTTTTTGTGGTTTTGCTAGGTGATGTGGCATTGTTCACAGAGCTGCAGCCAAATGTTGTTTCAAACTTAGTAGCCGTCATGTTTTGAAAGTAGCTAATAACTTTAAAGGGGGGTAGATCCAGTTTTCTTTAGCCGGACTTGGAATTTGTTCAGGGAAGCATTCGCACAGATCCTGGATTGTGTGACTCCCGACCCTATGTGCTTGCGCTCGGTCGAGTAAATGATATTTACTCTATGGAAACTTATACGTTCTGGCTGACCTTACTAGATGGTCATCCCCTAGCTTCATATGAAATTTTGAGGATCTCGGTCGATTGTCCAGTGCGTGAGGGAGCTCGGGGATTAGTTGGTTAGAATGGCCGCTTGTTAGTGCATGGCTTGGACGCAATCACTGAAAAACACAGTTTACAGCTCTGTTGAATTAAAAAGCTTTTTAGATCCCTATCGGCGTGTCGCCTTGTAAATTAGTGCTCATAATGAATATATCCTTTGTACTGTAGGGCTACATTTTGCTTGATATATTAGTTCTAGGTTTATGTCGATAAATCTGTGGAAGATTTTGTAGAGTCTTATTTATTTCATAGTCCATTGTTCACCATGTTTATTCCTTTTAACACAGAGGACGATCGGTTCAAGAAAGAAATCGAATCTAACATGACAGATCAGAATGGCAGACTTTCCAAATTGCATTTGAAAAATCAAAAAAAGTTTGTATATTAACTATTTTGCACTTCTTTGATTGAGCATATACCAAGTCACATAAGATTTCAGACACAATTTCAGTTCAAGTACTCGGACTATATTGGTAGATGCTTAATTTCCATAAATCTTAGAAATAACAACGAAGTTAGTCTGAAATTTTTTTGAATACATACGAGATAAAACTAACAAACCTTTCCTAAAAATTCATTCATGCTCAAATATGATAAATAATTTTGCTTTTATAGCAATTTGACAATTGAGCAAATTACCATGTTTTTAACTTCAAAAATAAAGTATTGTAATTAAACAGATACTTGATTTATCTAGGCTAGCTAACATAAATAATCGACTAAAACTCAGCTCACTTAAACAACGCCAAGGATGAAAATTAATATCGATCTGTATTATGTGTCAACACATATCTGCCGGCCGAACGTTATCAGCAACAGTCTACCACGGTAGAAAACAAACTCTCCTTTCAAGTGAAGAGGGGAAATCTGGAAAACCGCTAGATATAGATAGTTTATTGGAACAATTGGAATAGAGAGCCCAGAGTAGAGTAGGTTTAAGATTGCTGGTCAACGGCCTATGTTCTAAGAATAGTAACAGGTTATTTAGAATGGATTAGATGACAATAGTACTCTTTGATTCCTTCAAGAGTTTCTTGGGGTAGTGTGCCCAAATAAAGAAGAAGGCTTGGGCATGAGGTTAGTAGTACCATCTAAGAGAAATAAACCTTGCTAAAGCAACTTACTAGAATAAATCATTTGAGCTATTTAAACTCTACCCTTGGAGTTGAAAGTTCTTCATTTCGAAGAGTTACAGCTCCTCACAATGAAAGCTAAGTTTCTTCGAAAGTCACGAGGCTAATGCCACTTCTGATAACCAAAGTAAGAATTAACACAGACACAAAGTGTCCGCAAAATGTGGTCGAGTATAAGGCCATGCGAATTGCTGCGGAAATGATAATATCAGGATTGATAATATTCATAATCTGGTTGTAGTTGTTTTGTTATGATTGAGTGATTGATTGATTGATTAGGCGTTGAATTTATTACAGTAAAGCTACTTGTTTAGAAATTATAATAAATATATTTGTTGATTCATTTATTATGTCCATAGTTGTATTATTATGATTACTATTGATAATAATAGTAGTATGACTACTTCCATTATTACTAATAGGAACAATCATCGTCAAACAGTTAATAGTCATGAATAAATTATGTAGAAGCTGTTTATTTGGTTAAGATGCGTGCGTACGGGCAACATACATACGTTAACACATGAATTTGTTCGAATATGATTGTATCAATAGGTGTGTACAAACGGTTCTATATATTTTCTGTTATCTAATGAATCACAATATTCCCCAAAAGAATTTTTAGTAGACTAGGATAGGCAAAGCAAAAAAGTAATAACTACCAGCAATAAAAAACCAAAAAAAACAATGTACAATAATTTAGATTAGTCATTATTATCGTTTTTACCGTTAATATAAATGTTAATGAGAAGTGAATGTTACACTAGTTGTTTGGTGAATAGACTACTTAAATAGTTTTTTTGTTTTTTTGTGAATAGTAGTGAAATATTATAAGATTGACGAATATAATTTCAATTCATTAAGACATGTGAAGAAATGCTCAAATTTTTAAATATAACTTGAACAAATCAACAGAATACGAAATTTGTTAGAAACCATGTTAGTTTTTGAATTGGAGGGTCAAATAAATCATTTGTTTCAAGAAAAACCACATTGAATAATTTTAGTAACTTGTTGATTTCTTCTAGAACATTTATCGACAAATTTCTTTTTAAAATTACCTGTCTTCATTGTATATACTGTGGATCAAATGAGTATGAGTCAGTCAGTCAGGTATAAAGTAGAACTACGTACATGAGTGCATAAGTTCAGGTTGCCATACCGTATCAGCACAGAGACGCATTTGTCAGTTCAAATCCCATAGTAGTAGTGATAGTAGAAGTATTAGCAGTAATGAAGAAGATTAGGGTTCGAAGATATGATTATTCAAGAAGTATAATTCAGTGAGATAAAGTTAGAAGGAGAAAGATAGAGATTATGAGGAATTCAGAAGATTAGAACTTGAGAGAAAACAAAGAGTGGATGGACCCGCGCCATCGCAAACGATTTCGAGTCATGTCGTTGAAGGTCTATAACCACCGGTTACTATGGTGTCGTGGACCCCAACCAGGTAGCCTACATTTACCAAAATCACTCAGTCCACTTGTCAGTGACTTTTTGGATTTGTGCCATGTTTTGGTTTGGTCGCCCCTAGCTTTCTCCCAACCTCCTCGTACACCACAAAACATAGCTTGTCGAGGCAGTCGGTGGTTGGGCATACGAAATACATGTCTTAACCATCTCAACTGATTTAGTTTAAATACTTCATCTATTGATCTGCTATCCTTACCTAGTACTCGTTTCCTAACAACAGCATTGCTTACTCAGCTGTCTAAGGATATACGAGCAATGCTTCGAAGACATCTATAATCGAATACTAATAGCCTACGAATATGTCCTCTATCCTGACAGACCATAAGTTAGTATGAGGTAATGTTATAGATTTATGCGTTATAAGTATCAGTTATGTTTAATTATTTTTTTTCAATCAAATATTAAAAGTCTTTAAGCCATTTTTTCCTTGGACTAGTAAATTTTCACACTTTAATTGTTCAATATATTACACAGATCTTTTATTCAAACTCTCTAGCAATTAGTTGATTAGTTAATTGGTACATTTGATGTAGATGTAGTGACTTTCGGTTGTTTAGACTTTTGAAATTACTAATGCAGAATTTATGAAAATTCATTAAAACACTGTTTTGAATTAATGTTATTAGCTAGGTATATATTTATTTTAAAAAAAATCATTTGCAGGTAGCCTAAACATTCATAGCTGTGATAATAAATATGAGTGGATTTTCTCGGTTAATTCGCCCTATATTAAATTCATCTTATCAAATGCTTAGTTTAAAGAGAAAATTATTATTTCCATGATGAAATTATTACATTTTGTAGTTGTTGATCTCATAGGTAATTTAAAAAGCTTTTGTGCTACCACCTCCTGGTTTTTAAAATTAAGTTATTTATGTATATTATTCATACTATTCAATGAAATATGTCAAAATAGATAAATAACGTTCTTTTAGCTAGTTGGTTTTCTACAGGACGTGGTCACTAACCCTGTGCCTAACCCTGCTTGTCTGTTCAGTCTTGAGGTCGGCAGTATTCTCAGAAGGTATGTAGGTGGAGTGAAATAAATACCTACAGAATATTTAAAAAATTTGTAAGTAATATGTGAAAGCATAAACTTTATAATTGAAAATAAAGTTAATTGGTCAGAATGATTGCACTAGGAATAGTGTTTGACTTGTAAATATATGAAAGTTTACTTTCAAGTCAATTTTCATGTACTCATAAAAAAAAGAAACTGTCAACACATGCAGTTGTTTAGTCATTGAATAATAATTAAAATATTATATTTACAAAAATGATTTTTATACTTTGTATCAATTAAAAGTATCACGTCAGATGTTAGGCATTTACCAATCGGGATGAAATATCACAAATTAACTGAAGCTAGAAATGTAAACCATTATAACTGTTGATTCAGTTATCAATGTGTTAGGTACTCACTAGGAAACTTGAAAGTTCTGTATGTGATCCCTAATGGGATGTTCATTTCCAAAGAGTCTCATATTAGAACATAACAGCTAGCCAGTACTTCTTAGTTTACAGTGGGGTTTTTTCTAAATTAATGTAGCTTAGTTTAATGGATGATAAAAAAAATCTGTAAAATCATATTTAAAATATATTTGTTAAAGATCAATTTTTGGTAAAAAATTATGGTTTAGGGACAAGTTAGGTATCATTGAGCATACTGACTTTTGAATGTCCGCGTGAACTTTCACTTTATATTTTCAAAAATAAATAATCAAAACACTCTTGTATCGTGGTGCTCAAAACGTTTGAAACATTATCAAATAATAACTTTTTAACACAGAGACAAAATCTCAATGTTACGTAGATTGAATGGTCGATTCCTTCTGTGTAGATTGTATAAAACAGCCAAGTCAACGCTATCCTGAAATCCTAACCTAAACACCAAACCATAAGAGTCATGACTAATCCTAAGTCTGCAAATTTAAACCTTCATTACTAACTTGAAGTGTCTAGCACCATACCTCTAAGCATTACCTTAGATACTTAACCCAAAACCCTAAATCTTAGGTCCAGAATATCTGAGCCTAATCAAGAACAGTGTAAGGACTCTTAAATGAGTTCTCTTTTTTCTTTATTAGGCCTCAAAATGCTGGATACTCTATATTTACAAGGTGAATTTATTTCAAAAGTCTTCACAATTTACAAACACAAGAACTTGTAACAGACTATACTAGATTCACCATGTAAAATCCATTGTATAAGCCACTAATTTACAGAAGCTGTTTTCTGAAATAACTGGAAGGTTATTGCCGTTGTTTAACAATGTCTCTATATTATACTCTACCAATTTTTTTTGCTCAGCTTTAAATTACTCTATGTAGGATTCTAAAAGATTATTTAGATGTGCGGCTTAGTATCCTATATTCATTTAAACAAACCAGCTTGTTAAACTATGAAGCAATCCAAGTTTGTTTTATCTAACCCATTCAAATTTTTTTTGCCTTGTTTTCTCTTCTCTTCTTCTAAAATTTTGTGTTAGACCGCCATTAGGAACCAGGAAGCACTGGATGACCGTTTCGTCCTGATATGGGACTCATCAGTAGTGCGCATCCACGACTACTGCACCCCGCTGGATCCGAAAGCATGACCTTCGGTCTTGTGCGCGAACGCCTAACCTCTGTACTGGTAAGCCGGTATCTAACGGTGTTAATGTGTAACTTGATCAATTCAAGGAGTTATGCAACCTCATACACAGGCTCAGTGGTCCACATGTTAGGCGTTCGCGCACAAGACCGAAAGTCTTGGGTTCGAATCCTGCGGATTGTAGGGGTCGTGGATGCGGATAGCTGATGAGTCCCAGGCCAGGACGAAATGGTCATCCAGTGCTTCCCGGTTTCTAATGATATTCTAACAATGATTTATTGATGATTTCAAAAACGTGTAACTTAACAATCTTCACAACCCCGTAATAAAATTTTCGATATTGTTCTTTAATTTAGATAAAATGAAAACAAATTGAAATGATTACAAAAAGCACTATGCAGAATTTCATATAGAATTTTTTTTTAATGTTATTTGTATGTGAAAAATCAAGATTCACTTTTACAGGTCTCTTTTTGGATAACATTACTGTCATCATTATTCATGTTATGACAAACAACCAAATAGCACAGATGTGAATTCACATTTTTTTTGTTGCTCAATACACTACTACTGTGACCACCATCATTATTAATGTTATTATCACGATAGTATACTACTACTACTACAGCTACTTCTGCTACTACTACTACTACTACTACTACTACTACTACTACTACTACTACTACTACTACTACTACTACTACTACTATTACTACTATTGCCTGTGTAATACTTCCTATTATTGTTTTTTCATGTTATTAAACTCAATTTTAATTACAAGATACAGTACGTATCCCTAAATATTATCAACTAGTTTGCCCTAGAATACATTTTTTTAAAAATAAAAATATAAGAGTGAAAAATATTTTTAAAAAGTTGATGATAACAGCAACCACAATATTAAAAATAGAACAATATTATATATATGCATAGTTGTGAACATTGAATTTTCTCCCACGTAAAAAATTACATACACAATAATGTTGTGATCAATTAATGCGCAGAATAAAACGTTCAGTCGTGTTTTTAACACAAATACCTATGTATACACATAGAAAGTATCAGAGTGACTGGAGATGCGTGTAATTTTTCTCGAGAGGCAAAAAAAATAGAATGCCATAGGAAGGGAAAACTTTATTCACTATACACCTGTTTACATCTAAGACACAATGTCTTTTTATCATAGAATACTAGTTTCTATTACACTCTTACCCATACACACACACGCACACAATCACACACACACACACAAATACACATTTACGCTAATCCCATAGAACTGCAGCAGACTACATCAGCAGGGAGTATTTCACTGGTTGTGTTATGCACAAAAACGGAAAAGGGAACAAATTTTTTTATTTAAGGTCGTGCACCTGTGAATGTATAAGTGAGCGAAGAGAGAAAGAAAGAAAAAAATAGAGAAGTAATGTAAAAAATGTACTTTTTTTCCCACAATTTGTTCTACTCCTTTTTATTTTCTCCTAAATTTTGTTTTTTACCAACGGGTTGCATGTTTTTTGCATTTTTGTTGCATTTTTCCTACCTACACGAACTGACCCACCATCATAGTAACCAAACCAGAATAATGATAGTAAATACAAATTACAGATGTAGTTTGAATAAACGAAATACAAAAAAAACTAAAATAGACTGTAATAGACTAGCAATAATAATAGTAGTAGCAAGTTGATACTGCACTAACAACAATAACAATAACAGCATAAATGACCACCTGGATGTAAATTTATTAAAGATGATCAATCTGGTGTGTTGATGAATGATGATGATTTTGATGAGCGTACAAAAATCTTTAATGAATAGATTATTTTGTTCGGTTTATGTAGGAAAATAAAACATAATTCACATTAAATTCTCTGTTTGTTTTTTTTGCTTTCCATGTTATTGTTCAAATAGAAATAATAATAATCATAACAACAACGGTAATAACAATAATAATGGCTGTGACTTAATTTCAGCGCGTTTATTCAATGTTCAATAATTAAAAAAACCCATTTAATCGATCAAACAAATTCAAAATAGTATTAACAATAATAATAATAATAATAATAACATCGATGATGAATTATTTGAAAAAAAAAACAAATAATCTATTTAGTCTCTTCATGTATGATTTTTAATCAAAAACTACAAAATTTCCAAGCAAGTAAATCAACAAGTTTTACATCTTCTCCACTCTTTCACCCCTATCTCACTAGATTTTCGCCTGAAAATGATTTCATTAAACTGTCATTAATAGTCGACCCTGTGAAGTAAATTAATTAATTTTGTTATTTTTGATTTCGTCTGCTTAATATGATAATAATAATCATAATTATTATTATGATGGACATGATTTTGATAAGTTTACAAACAAATTTTCTAGTGTAATAAAAATTTGTTGCGTTTTATCTTTTCCTACAGATAGATTATTTTAGGTCATTGTTAACAAAAATTGCCACTCTTTTAATTTTTTGGGCTGTTGTTGTTGCTGTTGTTGTTATTGTAATCATGATTTGAAGAGGAGGCTGGGAAAAAGTGGGAGAGTGTGTTAAATACTTTTTTTCTTCGAAAAAAAATATTAATAGTTGTATTAAATAATTGAAAAGAGGTCAAAGAATAAACGTTAACAATTATGGGAGATAGAAATGTAATTTTACGTGGAATATACATAGTATTTCGGTAAGCTGGTGTTAAAATTAACTAAAAATTTAACCGAAGTCAAGGAAAAAACCCACATTCAACATGTCCGCCGTTGAAATCTCAAATATCTAAATATTAAAAGGAGAATTAAAAAAAATAGTTATTTATTAATAATAGGTTTGGTAATTTATATAACAACCTTGAATTATCCAACTTATTATATGAAGATATGTTTCTAGCAATGAATATATCTAGATTAACATACTATAATTTAGATACCAATGAGTCAGCAAGTTCCATTCTTCTTATCTGTTTAACCATCGTAGCAAGATGGTTTCTTGATGTTTCAAAGATCGAAAGTGGTGGTGTTCAGATATGTCTAGTGTAAGGCATTTACACATCAACCAAGTAGGATGATTCTTGCGATATTCGGTTAGTTGACTGATAATACCGTGCAAAGGTAGTTTTATTGAAGACAGAGACCTGAGTAAGTACAGTCGGAGAGAGTTCCATACTGAGTTGTAAAGGGCTCCTGGATAATTTTAATGGTTGTAATCTGTTCATAAAGGAAGCAACTTCAGAAAGCCAGACCAAAGTAGCAAAACTAATCACAATAGATAATTTCAAAAATGATTACACCATCCATCGTCTACTCTCTGTTGATTAAAGGCATTTTGGACAACTGTGAATCGTTCATAGCATTCATTGAATTCCTTCACTTAGGCAATTATTAATGTTTCTATCGTTTCAAATTTTTTGAATGTTAAGTCAAATTCGAAATATGCTGTTTCACCTAACGCCGAAGTTCCTGGAGTATTATGATTTATTCTCAGTAATATTAGTCACTGAGAAGCGAAGATGGTTTGATGATCTCTGTTAAGTGAATGTAGTTGTAACATTGTTGTGACCTTGACGTAATATGACTATCAGTCTGCTACTATAAGTTTCAAAAATTTCAAATCCACAAGAAAATTCTTTTTCCCAAATACACAATACCTTTTTGGTCTTATCTATGCGTGACATTTTTGTTAAACTACCTTACACATTTCTTTAATTTCTTTTATCACGGGCTGTGGAAATTCTCTCTTTTTTCCGCTAACTCAGTGGAGCAAAAAGTTTGAATAAGATATAGGCATAAGACTGTTGCATTTGTAATATAGTGGTAATTCATTGGTCGAAAGAGAGCAAGTCATGAAAACACCTTAAAATTACACTTCTCAATCAGTAATCACTTAGCGATATTGTATACAAAGGCTACCCATTTTTCCGAACTAGTCAATTAGATACGTAATTTGAAATGTATAGTGTGAATAAATCTGATGGTGTCTTGTTTTTTGATGGAAATGTTTGAAACCGTAAAATAACAGAGCACAACCAAAATCATCTCCATATAATTTGAGCGCGAAACTTAAGTTCGTTTTTTCTCTCACCTACTACTTTCTCTATTGGCGCCTTTACACGCTTAACACACTCAATAGTCAGTAATGAATTCGAATGCGCATCAGATAGGTACAGTGGCTCATTTAATTGATACTTTAACTAAGCCTATAATGAATTAATTTTTATTGTACTTTGAATAAGGGAACTTGATCATTATGGATCATTTGACTAAGCGGATTTAAACAATTGACTTCAACTGTACAGAATTCTGTTCTAAAATTTTTCAACTTTCATTTATACTGTTTAAATGTGCTCTTATTATTTTGTTAGTTATTTGAATTGTTTTATTTTTTTTAAAAACACGTCATATTTTTACTCTTGGTTAATTAAAACAAAATAAGACATTATCTGTATGACACCACCTGTGTGGTCTATAGAACAACAGAAATACTGTTCATTGTATGCACTCTCTGCATATATTTATAACCACAGAGAGATGCTGTCTATTAAACAAGAAATATTCGCCTAGTGTAATGCAATTCATTTGGAATAATGTTGATTTTATCTATTTTGAATATTGTTTCCTTTCTTCCTTATGCTTACCAAAAATATAACCGTTATTTTGTAAATATATATATATATATATATATATATATATATATATATATATATAAACATATGTAAATAAACCACAAGAGTTTATGAATACATGATCAACATTGCTTCTTGAATAGGTAAACAATGGCTTAGTGAAGAACATTTCACTTGATTTCAACTTCAAACTATAAGTTGAATATAAACGGTGTATTGTTAGACATAGTTTTAACATGTACAACTCTTTTTGTTAGGGTGGTCATATACTTAGTGAATTTTTATTTTTAGTTGAGATAGGATGTATTAATGATATAACTATCTTCAAATATATCAGAATTTTTCAAACTGATTTTGCGAGCACCAGTTACTTTGTTTAAAGACTGAGTAACCAACATTTTCTTGATGTAGCGTGAGAATATAACTCATAATATTCAGTCTTATGATTAAACTTAATTTGTCTTTATAGCTCTTCAAATGATGACAAATCTACTTACAAACAGATGTTAGGTAATGCAAACGAAAACCAAAGGACGTTGAGTAACATTTTTATCTTAGTGTCCGACGAGTCAACTGTTAAATCTCACTAAAAAAAGCACGGAATAGAAAATAGAACCTTCAAATTTCTCAATTTTGTTGACAGAGACGGGATTTAATAGTACAAACATCGAAATTCACTTAGTTAGTGGATACAAGATGGTTATTACGTTACGTTGATTAGCTTCACTGGTCACAAAGTTCGGTAATATATTGATTGGTAGCTGTAAATCTAGTTTTAAGATTTGCATATAGTTTTAAGGTCGAATCATTCCTTAATTACTATTGCTCTTATTTATTTCTTGATTTAGTGGTGTTTTTTTACACTTTTAAGGAAATCAGAAAGGGTTGTACACTCTTACAAGTCAGATTACTCTGGAGGATTTGTGGATGTTGTCGAACTATTCACAGTTAGATGATTGTCGAGAACGTAGAGAAATTGATTAGCTGTTGCAAAAAAGTATGGAATCCTTCAGAAGTGCTCATCTGTGAAACCAGCGGGGATCGAATCCAGTGATCTTATGTACCGTATCTCTTCTTCAATCGATAATGAAGCTTGCTTTATGTTGAAACGTAAATTCGTGATATAGTATCAACAGTCATAATGATCAGTTATGATTTAAAGGGATCTCGTAAAATTGTATTTTAACGACTTATAATAATTCAAACAGAACTATTGACAGTTATTCTGATGCGAACTGACCTTGAAATGTATCACACTATTGTTTGTTTGCTGTTCTTCACAGGGAATGTATCTTATCAAAACCTGTAATAGGCATCGAATTCTACTAACCTGTGTTTAAGTAGTTATTTAAGTAGTTTCACTTATAACGTACAACCTAGAACATATAGCAATGTTATAAGGCAACCATTTCAGAAAAAAAAAATTATGTTAAACTTATATCCAACTCTCTTATGGCATTTTAAAATCCCGAATCAAACTCATTCATATACTTTGTGCACATCTACAAATAACAGTGATAATCATTTTGTGAAATAATATCTTGTTTACTTCTTATCAACATGATGTTTATTTTTAAATTTTTCAAACGGCTTGTGTACTTTGTTTATAGCACATCTTTAAAAACAGAAACTCAAGTCATTATCTATAGGATAGAAAAATCAACCACACTGAAATGTAACAACTTACACACATTTATATATATACTTATTTATTCGTGCCAAATCACAAAGTATCATGAAATGAGTTTTTCAATCAAGGCGCCAAACATTAAACAACTACTATTATCATTGCTTCATTACTTTAGTTGTTGTAGTTTGTGACAGTTTTTTCCTCTACTTCACTGTCTATTGTGTTCCATTAACCGTAAATGAAAGCCATCTTTTTTTTTCGATAATTTCATTTTCATGTAATGAATTTATCGGGTTTCACAAAATCATTTTTTGTTTATGTATATGTACATAGTCGTGAATGTTCTAGATTTTTGAAAAAGTATTTAATGAATGAAATCTAAAAAACTGGTAAGCAAAAAACAATTTGACAACAACTACAACATCTTTCCTATATTTAAACATATGTTTTAGCTTTGTGTATGTCGTCCATGTTGTTTTTTAGATCTCTCCAGATTAAATGTTCAATGTATTTATCATATATTATTGTTTGATCATTGAACGGTATACTTGGTCATTCTCACTTAGTGAATTCTATTAGGTCAGGATGATTAATATATTATGTGTTTTGTTAGTAGAATTATGCTATTTATGAATTGAAAAAATTTATCAAGTTTGTCATCAATAATTTCGAAATGACAATGTCTATTATTGAGTGGAAATAGTTTTCATCGTATATCAACTTCAGTTGAATAATTGTTAAAAACGAAGATATATTGGACTGTTAATTTACATCAGCGAATCTCTTATGTTGTACGTTGATATTTGTTTCGCTATAATTACAACAATGACTGCTAATACTACTAAAATTAGTAGTATTCTCTGCAATATAAAATTTTTATTCTAGTGTGGGTGTGTGTGTGTCACTTACTCACTTATTACATACATGTCTAGCCTATTGCTGCCTGACTATAAATACTTAGTCATGCTCACTTACCTTCTCCAATTCCTTTCGCTTTGCTTGTAACCTTTTCAGCCTCATGTCTATCTGCATAAATGAACGAATGAAATAAATTCATCCGCGAAACCGTACTCCGCTTTTTATTATCGTCATTGAACAAACAAGATTTGTTTAACTATGATATACAAAAATCGAAAGGGAGATTTATTTCATCGCATTCTCGACCATTCGCCCAAATAGGAGTCAGACGGTGGGTTATTAAGGTGGTGAACATGACTTCAAACGTAACGCAACTTGCAGAACTATGTCTATAAAGAAGCTCTCGAACTCAATGCATTCGACGTATAAATCAACGTATCAGACTCGATGAACAGCTCACGCAACACAATCTCGTTTCTGACGTACGCGGAAAAGTCAGTTCAGCGATTATATATTTTGAATAATAAAGTGACATCGGTCCGCATTTCGTAGTAACGGTTGTCACAACGATCATTATACGAATGTTAGGAAGATATCGAATGTCCACCGCCACACCAGTACTATTCGCTTCAAATGCCACCACTCTGTCCACTCAGCTATTGAGTTCAAATAGCCACTCACTTCTGTAACGAGTATGAGATTTAATTTTATTTCTAATGGTTTGGATATTTCCGCTGTTGACATTCTCATTGAGATTTGTTCAGTCTTTGTTGGGAATATGGGCATCCTCTGTGAACTGCCTCAATATAGTCATTATGACATAAGTTTATTTAGAAAGGGTACTATTAAATTAGCATTAATAAAAAGGGATTTTCCTTCACACTCTTGTTGTTTTCTCAACCTTTATTATCAACTGTTTCATACATAATAATTTCTTAATTTCTTGAAAATATTTCTTTCAATTTCTTTCTTCATTAGTATGTAATTGTCTTTTAGATTTACACATTTACTCTTGTATTCTTGTCTAGTTTTCATTGTGTTTCTCCTTTGTACGAGCACTTTCTACCTCTCCCGATAGCTCTTTATCTTTATTTTATTAGTTTACAAATTGAATGTCACTGTTGGATTCTTCCCTAAAATGAAACAATGTTTTTTTGTTTTCCCTCTACACAGAATAAGCTATTGTGCATGTGTGTGTGTGTGTGCATGCGTGTGTGAGATGGAGAATTCAATTACAACCGTAAACATTTTCATCACTATCCTTATTCTGTAAGACAATCATAATATCATGTTATTAACTTTTTATTTTCAACTGAGAAAAAAATGTTTTCTATGATCTCGCTGAAAAGCTTTTCTCTTGTTGTTGTTGTTTTTTGTGTGTTTGTCTATAATATTAATTCGTTTGTATGCTTCCTTGTTTTGTTTTGTTTTTTATTCACATCAATAATATCTACACTTTTGTGTTTTTAAAAAAAATTTTAACTCCTATGATAGATAATACATGGACTAGTTTCAAGTCACATTTTCGTATTGATTAATTAATGGGTGATAGTAATCAACGAATCTGTCTTTTTTTTTTAAAAATATATTTATGTTAGATAGATGCTGTTGATTTTTTAAATGATTGAAAACATTATTATTAACACGATAATAAAATGATTTTTTTGAATAGCAGTTTTCAAGCTACAAAGTTTTGATGCAACTTCATTTGATGATGCCATGTGGCGTTTCCGGAAGAGATTTCGTCTTTTCCAGGCACATAAATCCACTGTATGGATGTTTTTGTGGGGAAGAAAATGAGTTATCCTCCCACATATCTCGAGACATACACATGGAAACACTTACCTAGGAGGTCATTTATACTTTGTATGCACATATTTGCTACCACAGACTGTTTTTTATGAGTTAAGCACATTCTACTGGTACACAAGCCTTCGCCTAAGCAATTCATAACGAATACATAGGCGTGAGCAATCTATTTGCCACCCTTTTTTAACTGTTATTTGCAGATCTGTTTTTGAATTATTTATTTTTGATATATTGAGGTCTCACTTTATTGGTCATAGGGCAGTCTAACCAGCTAATGTCCCTTTGGTGCGTGCCCTTCGCAAAAAAATTGCATAGCCCGAGATGCATACAATTCATTATACGCAAGCATACACAACGGGTGAACAATATTGTTTTCTACTTGATGAGATGAAGGGATAAAGTGTATGAAATGACGTACTTCTTAAGAATGTGACATTAGCACAAAAGAAGTTGCCAGTTAATAATCAGAGAAATTCTTATTATGTAAGTAGAAATTCTAAAATGTTGTTACAAATTTGTTTCATGTTAAACATATTCTAATTTATAACCTCTGGAGTAATTTTGTTTCGCAGTATTTTTACGAAGTTGCAAGATTTCAGCTGTCTAAAAACTCTCATCATAATTAAACATACTGAATAACAAGTCAGTCGACCAGTTACAAAGTAGAACTCGGTAGAAATGTTCATCAATTCAAGTTTCTATGCCCCATAGGCATAAATAGATGAAATCGTCAGGCCGAATCCCAGTATAGTGGAAGTAGTGAAAGTATTAGTAGTAACAAAAAAGATTAGGGATCGATGATCAGATTCAAGAAAATATACATCAGTGGAAAGTGAAAAACATTCTGATGAATTAAGAAGTACAGAACCTTACCTAGGGTTTCAGTAGAGAGATTCAGGCTTTTACGTAGAAGACCTAGAAATGACAGCGAAAAAGGTTGCCAGAGAAAGAAATATGGAACAACTACATGGTACAACGAAGAAGCAAGCGGGAGAATTTGGTTCGCCAGAGCAATCAATGAAGGACAAAAAGGGCAAATCAATCGATAGCTGAAATATTTTGTAGAGCACTTTGATGAACACCAGATTAAAATAGCCCCACTGAGCCCACCAGCCATCGAAGCAGCACGCACAGACTTTCCTACAGATGTTAAAGTACCGCCACTGAATGAAATAAGTACGACCGTTTGACAAATCAAGAATAGCAAAAGAGCAAGACCAGATAGCATTCCAAACAAAGCACTAAAGTTAGACATAGAAGTAACTGGCGAAAATGCTGCACATTCTTTTCCGAAATATCTGGTGGATGGGGACGTGGAAGCGGAGATTTCTCTCCAAGATACTGAAGTACGAGAGCTACAGAAGAATCGTACAGTGAGTATAAGTGATAGCTTTCAACAGTGTTGTTAAAAAGAACGAAAAAACGACAGAGGTGAATAGAACAACTATTGTAGAAATCACTGGACCAAATCACATAGCCAGGGAATCGCTAACTTGAAAATCATCAAGGCAGAAGGAGAGAAGTGGGACCAAAGAGCACATTACTATGAGAACAGGCGACAGCTGTTGAAAAGACGAATAATACTTGAAGGGAATTGTTAAGGAGAGCTGAGGATAGATGGAAAATGCTGCTACAAGATTGGGTTGCATCGGCACCTGAACTAGTGATAGGAGTGAAGCAGTTGAGCGTGTTGACCACTTCACTTATCTCGGTAGTCTCATCAGTGCCGATGGCCCGGTGACTGACGAAATCTCAGCTCGGATACAGAAAGCTCGATTGGCTTTTGCCAAACTGCACCACTTATGGCGTAGGCAAGATATCCGTTTGCTATCAAAGGACGAGTCTACTGAGCAGCAGTTCGCTCCGTTCTACCTTATGGCTGTGAAACAAGGCCAGTCAAAGTAGAAGATTTTCGTAGGTTACTGGTTTTCAATCATCGGTGTCTCCAAAGCAATGCTCGTGTCTCCTGGGACAATCCAGTAAGCAATGTTGTTATTAGGAAACGGGTGCTAGGTAAAAAATGGCAGATCAATAGGTGAAGTGCTGAAACTTCGTCAGTTGAGGTGGTTGGAACATGTGTTACGTATGCCTAACCACCGATTGCCTCGTCAAGCTATGCTTTGCGATATAGGAATAGGTTGGACGAAACCTAGGGGTGGCCAAGCCAAAACATGGCTGAAATCCATGAAGTCATTGACAAGTGGACTGAGTCATGTTGTTAGATGTAGGCTACCTGGTTGGGGTCCGCGAGATGATGGTTAGAGACCCTGAACGACATGGCTCAAAACCGTTTGCAATGGCGCAGGTGCATTTACTCTTTGTGTTCTATGAAATTCTAACCTTCTGAATTACTCATCACTTTCTCTTTCTAAATTTACCTCACTGAATCATACTTCTTGATTAACATCTTCGAACCCTAATCTCTCTGATTACTTGTAATACTTTTACTATCTCTATGACTATGGGATTTAAATTGACAATTATGTCTCCGTGCTAATGTGGTATGGCAACTTAAACTGCTGTACTTACGTGCAAAGTTCTACGCTGCTGCTGCTGATGATGATGATGCTGTGGATAGAATTCATTGGAGAATCGTAATCGGTGGCCCATACTCCACGATATGTAGCAGGTGCAACTAAATAACTGTTTATAAAATAAGCACGAAAAAATAGCAGTGTTGTTTTCATCTTTCATCTTTCTTAATAGGAATAAGATCATTCATTACATCAATGCATCTATCATTATAATTTACTGTATTTGAACATTATCTAATGAAAATTACATTCACTATGTTTTTCATGCAAAACATGTATACATATTTTTAGTTATTTCTATCATGATCTGATATATATAATCTAATCTAAACTCTATCAACTCTATTTATTTCCTGAATGTTTTTGCTCGGTTTCTTTCTCACCTTGTAATGTATGTGATAATATCTAATTCAATCTTATCTAATCTGATTCAATTGTGGCTTTTTTTTTCTTTCTAATCAATGTGGCAGACTGTCAAGTTTGACTGACAGATTGAACACAGTTGGAAATGATGCATTACAGATTAGTTGAAGTGTAATCAGTTGAGAATTTTGTGAAAACTATTCATTCAACTAAATAAATATATTTATTCATTTACCCTTTATCATGCTATCTTTCTGTCTAATTCTTTTTGTCTGTATATATATATTTATATATATATATATATATATATATATATATATCAATAGATATGTGACCTGACTAGACGTTGGGAATAATTAATTAATATGCATTGTACATAATTAAAAATGTTGTATCTTATCATTTCTAACTGAACATTTAACAATTCAGTTGTATAATGTTAAGGTATTCATTTTTATTTTTATTTTTTTTGATTTATTCATCAAATATTTCCAAGTGTTTTCATCAAGAAGCATTCTTGTAACTTGTTTTACTTCCTAAAAGTAAGATAATGTCAAGGTTTATAACTGGTGCTTCATAGTGTAGACGATGAATGACAGCGTTACTAATCATAATAAGTCAAAATCAGTTGGCTACAATGAATTCATTGTGTTAGGTAAAATAATAATTAGATTTTATGTGTATTATCATGACATTATACTAAGTAATTGTCAGTCGGTCGTAAAATACACAACGTCAAGTTATCTTAAGTGATTTATTAAATTAAGAGTAGAAATGTATCAGTTATGAGGTGATGATCATATCAGGTCAGGTTTTTTATACTGATTTATAGCATTATTGAGGTGTAAATGTTTAGTGTGAACAATGAGTGTTTATAGCGAAGTATATTGTTTGATTAACAGTTGGCTTATCTCTATATAATGGAGTAAATTATACCTTAGTAATTATATTATCCCTGATTCTTTACTTGTTCAAATTAAATCAACTAATGAAACTCTTATTGTTATTTTTCTACGAAAAAATTGTTGCTATTAACACTATTTTTAAAGAATCCTATAGGTTATTCAACTATGAAAGATATTTCTGGCGAGGCAGTGTGATTAAAATTAACTAGGTGTTGTACTATGAAATTGTGGGATAGTTTGTATTTCCCTTTTTAAAAACCATACATAAAGATGCTAAAGGTTCAGTTTAGAAAGAGCTCATTTTCAAATGGCTGATGTTATATGTTTCAGAATAGTATGTGAAGCTACATAGGAAGAACAATATGAATTTAAGCAGGTATTTATCTTGAACACACGCACACATAAGTCAAAGGCTCCTAGAGGAACATCTTTTTAATTCAATGTTCACGGAATGAGTTTCATTTTAGCTATAAGCGATCATTTATTTTTAGATTTTCGGTTTCAGGTTTTTATTAAGGAATTTATTTTTGGCAGGTATCTGTGATAAGTGTTTCTACAAGTTTAAATAGTTATCCTTCTCTTTATCATCGATGTCTATTAAGGGAAGAAATTGTATAAGCTTTTCCTTCCTGGTCAATAAAGCCATTTACCATCTCTAAATTCTTTCAAATAATAGTAAAACTATTTCTGAAACATTTTCACTAAGTCAATCTCATATAAAATTAGGTATAATGAGCGTGAGAAAATAGCGTTAATCTAGCACGAAAAGAATTAGTTAATAGTTTATCTACGTTCCTTGAAATCTTTAGTTATTACTTAATGTTTGCGACCGATAAAACGTTAACGTATTCTCAGTTCTATGAACACTTAGAGTCTAAAGGGATAAAATATATCCCTAAGTGCTTAATTTCACTGAAATTGATCAAAAATGGCCCTTACTCATATTTCATATGTTATATGTTTGGTAAATTCCAAATTATTCTGTATAAGTGACCATCAAATCACAAACAAATTTATAATCTCAATGTAAGTTTAAAGTATGATGATAATAAGTTATTATTAATTCTTTTAAAATGTTTAGAAGCTCACTGGGTGATTACTATAAGTGCGAATCGATTTAAAAACATTGAAAAAAAATCTATCCAAAATTACTGGATGATATCGGGTAAAGTAGTTCTGATTAATAGTTGACCTATGAAATAAAAAATAAGTGGAATATAAGATTGTTAAATCAAAATATTTTGTAAAACTTCAGTTATTATATTCAAATTATTTTTATCATCAACTGCCCATACAATTTTTAACATGTGTGGCTAAAAACGGTTGTCAAGCCGATTTCCAAAATGTCTCATTTCTTAAAGTTGTCTTATACGCATCATATCATACGTATCATATCTGTTAATAGTCAGCAAGCTGAGCTTTATACTCCGTTCAGGTGTCAGGATGTTTAATCTATTTCATAGTAACAAAATGATCATTTCAAAATACATGATGTCAACAAATCGCCCATATCAAGTGTGGAAGATATTACCACAAAAAACTGCTTTTAAAGGTAGCTGTTAATCTGCAGGAAAGTTTGCTCGAGAATCACCAACACCAGTGAGATGACTTAAAAATATTTCGGAAGTATTTTGAAATGCCTTTCTTTTAAATTCTTATTGATGTAATCTGTAGATCCTACAATGAATTTCGGTGCATTATTTCATTCCTGGCCTGAAATCTTCTGATCGGGCATTTTTTACAGACAACATACATTAGTGGTTCCAATGGAACCAAGAAAGATTAGAAGCTATGAATGCTAATCATAAGAAGCTACTGTACAACAGTTGAGCCATACATGGATGTCAGTGAATTGATCTACGTATAACTAACAATCACTTAGTAAAAATACTTTCAGAAATAATCTAACTAGGCTTCCCCATTTATATTGAAAATCCTAGTACAAATGAGGGTACCTTGAGTTCATCACAAGCACATAATTAATTAATTTGGAATAATTCTTGTAGAGAAAAAAATAATTCGTTGCCCAAATTTGTTAAAATTACACACACTTATACTTGATTTGTTACAATGTTCCATCTCTCACACAATTTTATGTCATTTTGGAAAAAACTACCCAAGATTATTGTTGAAATAGATTATAATTTGTCTTTATAACAGTTTGCCTAAAGCGTCCGGAAAGTTGAAATTTATTTGATGAACCTGTGATAAAAAAATTTTCAGTCATTGATTGCATCTGAGTTCTGTGATTACTCCATACAAATGTATATGTAAGAGTATGATATAATCGATAAACGAATTATCCTGTTTATCCGAAATTGATATCCATGTTAAAACTATTTGAATCATTTCGGTTTATACGAAATATATCCTTTAAAGATTTGTCACTGTAAACACAAAATATCATTGGTCCATGGTGTAAATTCGAAATTTACCGCGTCATTACTAAGGTAACATTTCAAGTGTCAATGTTTACTTAAAATAGCATTTTGTTGTAGAAACGAGTTACAATAAAGTTTTCGATTTCTTGTTTTTCCATTTGCTCCCTTATTTCTTTTCTTAAATACACATTAACGTAGCCTTAAAAAAATGTTTACAATTTTTTTAACTGTAAAACAATATAATCTGAAAATCGGTAAAACAAATCAAGAGTTCATTAAAAATTATTTGTATTTATTGATTATTGAATAAGTAATATTCATCAGTTTGGTTTGTTTGTCTGAGGGGGGGGGGGAAAGGCATGAATAAAACAAAGTAGTCAGCTAACAAGAACTCACTAATATCATACTTGTACTTATTTTTATGTTTTGATTGAATCATTTTTCACTAAATAAATATTTTATTCTCAATGGAATTTGATTCATCATAGAAATTCGACATTGGTTTATTCACTAACCAGTTGGATTCTTTAAATTCTGTGGAAAAATTCCATTTTAAATTTGGTTTTAAATTTTCATTCTTATGATCAGCATTGTTATTATTATTAGGATTAGGATTAATACTACAACTATTCGTCATACTAGCAGTAGTAGTTGTATTGGTAGTAGAAGCAGTTGTGCCTTCTTGATTGATTGTATTATTCATAAGTTGATGATTGTCTGTGCAATGATGATGAATATTATTATTATTATTATTATTTAAATATGGGGAATTGGTTGATTCTGTTGAATTCCAAGGTGTACGATTATCTTTAATAGGAGTAGTCGTGGTACTAGTCGTTATTGGTGTTGTTGTCGCTGTTTCACTGGAGTCATTTACATCATTCTTAGTTAAATTAGTCTGACTATTAAGTGATTGATTGTTATAATCTCTATGTCCAGGTGTTGGATAACAGTTGAAATCAATTTGACTGTCATTTTTAGTGTTATTCTGAATATTCAACGACCAACCAATACTAGTCGATGGTGATGAAGTATACTTTCTTTGTTGATCTAATGGGGGGATATCATGAATGGAAAGAGGATGTTTTACTGCAAAACGCTTGTTATCTACGGTAGACTGCCATCGTTCATTCATGAAATTAGAATTGGCTTCAGATAAACTGTGCTGTTGTTGTTGTTGTTGGGATTGATGATGCTGGCTCAGTTCGTCATTATGTTGAATATATCCAAATTTATTAATAAATGGTAAAGAGAAATCAGTATTTGTATTTGATGATTTACGAAATATGTTAAATTCATCTTTAAATAAATGTTTATTCTCAAATTTCTCATGATTCATTGAATTTGTAGGTGTCATTATATCCGATTCATGAGATGGTTTTCTATTCATTTCATTATAATTTATACTAGATTTTGCTAATTTATTCAATGTTAAAGATAAATACGGATGGGATTCATAAAAATGTTTCGATTGATGCATTAAACTCGTTTCATAATCACTTGAATTTACTGCATTCAATGAATTTTGTTGATCTAATCTGCCTCCAATAGATCGACTGATAACAGCGCTAGAGTTAGGAATAAATGCAGCTGAATTAGAAGATCCTGAGAATAAATTAGTGTAATGATTAGTATTCCCATTGTTCAAATGTCTATTCAATTGATTTTGTGTTGTAGTTAAATTACCACCAGCATCCAGATTAGTACCAGCTGTAACAGCTGCAGCCATAGCGCATGCAGCTGCTGCGGCAGCAAATACCGCTGTCGATGTTGTTGAATTATTATTGGCGGTAGATAAATCATTTTGTTCTTGGAAAGATAAATGTAAGCCTAAATCAGTTGATCCATTTGTTATACTACTGCTATTGCTACCTAAACGTTCACGTTTACGCCATTTAGCTCGTCTATTTTGAAACCAAACTTGTACACGAGCTTCAGTTAATCCAGTTCTTAAAGCTAATTGTTCACGAGCATAAACATCAGGATAATGAGTTTTCTACAAAAAAAATAATTTTTTTAAAAAAACACACAACTTTTTTAAAATTGAAGATTACACTTACAAATGCTATACATAGGAAATAAATATATATTGGGAAAATAAATTTTACTTGTATACTGTCAATGCATAACAAGTACCTTGATAAATACTCTAATGGAAATACTGTAGATCTGTAAATCTGTCGAAATCCATTTAAAATGATTGTCGCTTTTGCTCCACTGTTAGACTAGTGATTAATAATCATGAAAGAGGAGTACGTCACGTCAGTATCCTAACAGGAAATGAGGTTACGATGTAGTGTTAACATTTTGTACACGATTAAAAATAGTCTTTTTGATTGTGTTCAGTATAGTACATGACAGATTGCAGACTAAAAATCCATCAACACTTATCTTATTAAGTTTTTGCACTTAATTAATCGAATATTCTTTTAACAGCCTTAAGATAGTCAGGGGTACACTGATAATCTAAACTTCAAGAATGATTATTTGAACGAAATGGGAGTTAGCAGTGGAAATGATCAGGATTCTGGAGCAAACATCCTTCTGAGTCAACTTAAACAATAGTAACTTTAAGAACACACGGTACATATCATTAGGAGAAATAAATGTTGAAAATTATTGAGTTTACGGATTATTGCTAGGTCACTATGAACATTCGAATTCGTTAAAAGGGATAACATTAAAGGACAGTCTATAAAATATATACTGAGTTGCGTCAGGCTATAAATTGCGCGGTTCTTACTGCTAATACAATTAAAACAAAAGGTTGTAAAGAAAAATCATAATTGATTATATATATATATATATATATATATATATATATATATATATGCACTGATTTGTTTACTGTTGTGATTTTCGTTCACATGCATCATCACAACGGTACATGTTTTGAGAAATAGAAGTGAGATGTTACATAAATTTATGTACATCTTATATAGGATAACTGAATGAACGATGGATGATCGAAGAAACTGATATACTATACCACAAAATCACAATACGGTATCTCCTTACAGATATACTGACAGCTGACATAATCGTGTCCAATTCAGGAACTGATTTAATAAAATATCATGAAAAAAACTCAAACAATTCGAATGATTACATACACCACAAGCGATGGACAAATGATTCTTATCATAATCCGCGAGCTATTTAAATGATGCTCCAGAACTTAAAACTGAAGTTTCTGGAAAAAAGTCACATCTTCAACAATCAGGGCTGATCAAAGAATATAGGAGCCTAAGTTGGTTCAAAAAAGGTGCAATTATCTTTGTCAAATGACTAATATCTAATCATTTTCAATTAGATTTATGGAGATTAGTGTTTCCACACATTTGAAATCATCAATCAGTCGTTTTTAGACCACCATTAGAAACCTGGAAACACTAGACGGTCGTTTCGTCCTGGTATGGGACTCATCAGCAGTGCACATCCACGACTCCTGCACCTCGCAAGATTCGAAATCGGAACCTTGGGTATTGTACGCGAACGCTTAACCATTGGACCACTGGGCTGTCATCCAACGGTGTTATTGTCTAACTCTGATTGATTTAGGGATTGTTGCTATCATATTTTTAATTTTCACCCATTAAATAAATAAATAATTAGAGTTTCTCTATGGAGTTCTTAATTTAAGACTGGAATGACAATTGTCTCCCATCATACCACTATACATTTTTTTCGGATTAATTTATTTATGTACATCACTAACCACAGTCCCTTTAAGAGTGGTCTACTCTTTAACATCAAAAAAGTAACATCCGCAGTTTTAATGAGCGAACAATCTCACATTTCCTCTATCTTCGAAAAAATATGGCGTCAATTTAGCGTTAAAGCAATATATTAAATAAAGTAGATTATGATGACAAAATCATGAAAAATAAAAGATAATTGCATATAATAAAAAGAAGCATATGTTTACTGGTAGCGTGAACAGCTATAAATGTCAACAAATGTTTGACCGAATCTATGTTTGGGACCAACACAGTGACATGGATTTTTCCATCAACTACTTCATTGCTGTTGATTGAATGGATGTTAAATTGCCAATTAACTGAATTTACTATTTCGTGAATATGCTGTGTGTACGGTGTGATTTATTGACTACCAGAGTGATTTTTTTGAAATGTCTATATTCTATTGTTAATTGGATAGTAGTTGTTGCAAATTGATTTACTTTGTAAATATAAGTAACAATCACAAAAAAATCTAGGTAATTAAGAAACGTTCATAAAATTATTGTTTCTTTTTATGACTGTGCATTAATGTGTCGGATTTAACAGAATACATTAATAGAATGGACAGTACACTAATGCATTAGTTCAACACTTATTCACTAATTAAACATCAATCCGTCAATGCGTTATTTATATGTTCATGTATGATAGAAGTTGAAAACTAAAACCATACTGCTCAAATGGTTTATAGACATCGAAATCTCCTAATCATTGATCATATTCGCTTTGAAAGCTCAATTGGCTTTTGCCAACTTGCTTCACCTAGGGCACAGGCGAGATATCCGTTTGCTAATCAAAGGAAAGGTGTACTGCGCGGCAGTTCGCTCCGTCCTAATATATGGATGCGAAACATGTCCGTTAAGAGTAGAGGACATTTTAGGTTGCTTGCCTTCGATCATAGGTGTCTTAAAAGCAATCCTCGTATTCACTCATTACATATCAATCTGTCTTTGCATATTATCTATATAATACTTTACTAAAGAATTTACAATATTTATACGTAAGTTTTACTCTGAATAAATATCAGATTGAAGTTGAAAACTGAAACCATACTGTTTAGTTGGTATATATACACTGAAGTGTCTTCGTCACTGAAAATATTCAGCTACTTAAAATGCTCAACTTTGGGTTTTCCTTACTTGTAGCTGTTAATTTTACAGGATGAGGTGCGTGTTCATGAATTTGTTGGGCATCTCCTTCTCAATATTCAATATGGGAGCAATATCTAGCGTTTTAATGCTCATTTAGTGATAGATCGCAGCTTATAAAATTATAGTTTTCACTGTTTTAGAGAGTTAACCTTCGCTTTATTTGCACTTTATACTTGGTAAGTTGAGATTCCTAGTAAAAGTTACACTCTTATTTGCAGCCATGATACAGTAAATGAATAAAAAATTGTTTGAAAATGCTAAATATCGCACTTTTTTGAATAATACGAAAAGATAGTAATCCTCACACTTAATTAATTACTCACTTACGAATTTGAATTCTGATGCATCTTGTTGCTGAACTTTCTTTATAACACAACGCGACAATTGATCATTAGTATGTACTGATTATATTTAGTGATTACGTAACACTTCCGTAGAATTATATAACTGGGATTTGGTAAATATTCAATCATAGTACTATGACATACAGATTTAGTTTCAATGATCTTTTTATGTAAAATTGTAAGTTAACATTCTCTCAAATTCTAATCCTCAGAATACCTCATCATCTGTATCTTTCTATTTTTTTAAGTTATCTCACTGAACTATACTTCTTGAATAAGATCTTCGATCCCTAATCTTCTTTATTACAAGGAGTAATACTTCTACTATCTCTATCACTATGGAATTCGAAATGACAGTTTCATTTCTCTGTGCTAATGTAGTATGGCAACTTGAACTGATCTACTTATGAACGAAGTTCTACGTTGTAACTGACTGACTGACTAACTAACATTTTATTATTCAAGTAGATTACTTTCACTAACAATGAGGCAAATAATTTTTGAAGAAAAATGATAAATCTCCGTAATTAGAATGGTAATTCTCTGTTATCTTACTCTGAGTATTTCCATGTATATTGACAATTTATTAAAATTACAGTAGAGAAAAAAAATAGAAAGGCAATTTTAACAAGTATTCAGCGTATAGAAATGATTTCTATCATATTTTTTTCCCCATAGATATTGATCTTATTCACATGCACACAGTAGAGAAATATAATTCATTTATTATGCAGTATAATAACAGAAAAAGACAAATCTAAACTTACACATGTTGTGCTACACAATCTGTATTTCTTTTAATTAAATTAAATGATTTATAAGAAAATCATTCTGTTAAGTAGTTTTGTGTGCTTATAAATTAATAGTAATCATGAACTTTTTAGAGGTTAACTTCGAAAACGAATACCTTAAAGATGTGATAAGAATATCCGGTTCTTGAATTAGTCAAGTGATTATCACTATAGGCACTGTCGTATCCCGTACACATCAACAAATGTAGGTGAAGACGACTAGTACAGCAGTAACAGGAGTGATTGTGCCAGTAGGTGTCTCAACATACACAGGAGAAAAAGCAACATCATGAAACACAACACAGAAGACATCAGCCAAATCACACTTGATCGAGAAGCTGTGTAAGAGGTGGAAACGTTTAAGTACTTGGACAGCATCAGTGAAAAACAAGGGTGATATGATGCAAGTGAGAAGGAATGGATTAGCAAAACAAGGGAAGCAGTCCCTCGAGTGAATAACATCTGAAACTTAAAACAGCTATCAACCAATATCAAAGTCAGAATTTTCCAATACAAGCATGAAGACAGTTCTATTGTATGAGACTGAAAATCAGAACATTACAAAAATCATCATTCAAATAATTCAAGTATTCCTAAACAGTTGTGTATTCATGATTCAAGCTGACCAGACACCATCAGCAATAACACTTGAAAGAATGAATATCACTTGAAGAAAACCGGAAGGGTTCTGTTGGCAGTTAATAATTCGTAATAAAAATTCATAAAAAAAAGGAAACCTTTAACTTGGGATGATTTATGACAGTTAACACTTTTCATTAAGGTGTCTTGGTGGAACTGCTGCATTATTTGAAGTTTAAAATCACTCTACCTAATTGTACAGTCTAAGATACTATCACTGAACTAATAAATCTATGACGGATTACTGATAGGACAGTGATTAATGGCCGAGTAGTGACTAATGTCATATTTGTTTTGCGATCCACCAACCTCAAACTTCATGATAGTGCACATGATATGGATTCTGTCAATCTGATGGTCAAGCTACAAATTGATATACAGAATCGGATCAACACTAAAGGACCAGACAAACATGATATTGGTCATTGATCAATGATCAGTTGATTAAAAAGCCTATTTCTATAGATTGTTAATTTTAAAAAAAGTACTAACCTTGCTAATTTATCACAGATCGTTGAAACAAAAATATTAACTGAATATTCACAACTTCATTCATCTTATTTATTTGCTTATACTGTAAAAAATCATTAGTGAAAGTAAGTTGCAACGGGCAAATTAAAATTTTTCAAATCTTTGTCTACTTTCGGTGAAATGATTCATAAATTAAAATGAGTAAGAAAACTGATTAATGACTGTTCAAACTTATGTAAGTAGATTTCAGTTAGTCACTCAACTTTTAAGTTTAAAAATTGACTAATACTCGCCACTTTTTACTTCTAATGGTTCTCTGAATAAATCAAACATAAATTATAAAAGAACAGCAAACAGAATAAAATTATTGAACTTCTATGTAAAGCTGATATTCATTACATCACCCCATTAACCAATTAATCGATAGATGTACGAATGATTTTAAAAAGATTACACAAATTCAAAATTTAAGAAAATCAACAAAATAGCCACAGACTAAACACTATTTCATTATGAGGATGAAGCCAAATAAGAGCATATTTGCATTAAAATGGTCAATAACTTGGTAAATAGGTAAAGGCTCCTATAGTTTCGATGTTATCAGTTGAGACAACAGTACAGACAATTAGCCAAGTTTGACAAAGAAATACTACTTGTATGACGTTTGCGTTGGTAAAACGTTGTTTTTGGCAACTGTTCTTGAAAATTTTATCTCGGCTATGATAATCTAAATTATAAAAGTTTCAGACAATTGGGATATAAGAAATTAGGTTAAATGTTTGTCTTTTTATTAATTAGTGAAAAAAAGCTAGCAGTCACAAATAAATTCATAGGTTCGATTCTTTTATGATAAACAGCAAAATTGGTAATTAAAATAACTAAAGATATTGTTATTTTAATCGTATTGTCTCTCAAAGTAGTTTGGCGTAGTTCTAAAGAAAATTAGCTGTAAATTCAATGCAATGATTGAATATAATTCGACTTCCCTTAACCACTTCCGAATGTAACTCGATAGTTTTAAATCTCAAAGGTTAAGTCGAAATTGAATTAGTCAGAGTGGAAAATTTGTTAGCTAAGTATTATCTTTACTCCGTCACCTGTAATCCCTTGATAGTATTAATCTTTGATTTTTTTAGTTGGAAAGAAGTAAGGCACTTCGGCTACATTTTCTTGAAGTTCTAGCTGAAAAAGCTTTCCAAAACACTTGGACTGTACTATTAACTTATATACCAATGAAAGTGTGTAGTGACGCCATTTTTATCAAGAAAACGCAATTGGTTAAGTAGAAACATTCATGATTATAACCAATTGTACCAGTGGTTGTTTTACTGAACTTCTTGTTTATTCGTACTACTTACTATACGCGCTCCTTCCTGTAGCTTGGTCTCCATCTTGTTTATACTGCTCGTTTTATCTTCGCCCGTATTCTCTGGCACGATTTCGGTATTCTTTTGATACCACGAAATCACCAGCAAATATACTTCTTCATCTGGACTCTCTCTTCTTCCCTGTTTTTGTTCACGACGGGATAACGATTAGAGGCGGGAAAGTAATTGGTTTTGTAGTAGTGTTCCATAGTCAAGTGATTCCAATGACATAATTTTAAAGTACAATCCTTAATTTTCTTGCTGATTACAAATATCGCGGTCATTACTTAATACTTTTATCAAAACTGGTATAAAATATCACTTAGTCGAAGATGAAGTTTGCAGTTTTTCTCTCATTCGAAACAAAATATAGTACAATCGACGTGGTATGGAATCTCATAGTTGATACAGCAACAGATTTTCAACAAAGATATCCTGTTACGCTTTAAGACTCGCATTTTATAAAATAATAACCTAAATTCATCTCTGTATGTTTTATGATAAATATATGTATAAGATATCATGGGAACTGAATAAAACAAAGCATTCCACTTTAAGTGATTTTGAATCGTTTAACCCCTGAAAACTTATCAAAATAGTTAGTTTGTAGCCAAAGTAATTACAATAACAAGCTCCAGAACATGGCGACTATTGAACATATCAATGATTTTTGGAGTTCTGTTCCAATATGTGCTCTATATACACGAAAACAATCTGCTAATGACATTTATTTCAAAAAGTGAACGTTATTTTTAGATTTCATTCAAACGCAAATTTATTCGCTTTATAAAAATAACGATAAATAACATAACGACTACTACTACCCCGGAAGAATTATTCAAAATTTAACCAGTAGTAAAGGTTGACTACATTTAGGCAAATAAGTTATATTATGCAACAGAAAATGTATTCAAAAACGCTAACAATACTTGTAATTATGAATCAAATACATCAGTATACAAACTTATCATTTTTTTAATCTTTAGACTCATTAGTTTCAAATATTAAATTATTATACACAAAATGAGAAAATTATATGTCGTACCATCAATCCAATAAATTCATTTTATTACAATATTCAACTGTTTCCATGAATGCAATTCATACACTATTGAATAACTCCCAAAGAATTTGGATTTAATGTCTTTGCAAAAAGCCTTTCATAACACTACATAAGTTAAGTTAGCTGTAAGCAGATAAAAAACTGTCTGTTAGTATTTTATCCATTAAAAAAGACGAATTCCCCCGCTATTCGCCACCCCGTTGGACAGTTGATTAGTGGTCTCTGTCTCACACTTGTTAGCAAAACATGCTGAAGATATTCGTAGAGAAATTGGAGTTGTTCTCGAGTGGAAGCCTGCCTTTTGGCGAACAACTAGAAGCGTGTCACGCTCATATGATTTTGAGATGGTGAAGGAAATTTACAGCTCAAGTGGATGATAAGTGCATTGATAGATGTCTATCTGAAGTTTGTGCTGATGATGTTGTTTAGAAGAACAATGAAAGATCAACAACCGAAACATCCACCTTGAAGAACGAAACATCACTACAATCATCCACCTGAACTACAAATTTTCTCCACCATTTCACGAATTTCCTCTTAGGTTTTATGATCTTCTTGTAATAAATCACTTTTTCATTTTATGATTATTATTATGGAGTGAATTTATTTCCTTAAAAACTTCAAACAACCATCTGGATTAACCGCATTTCAGACAGAAAATATACTGGTGGTTAGTCAATAAAATAAAATTTCTTGCATGAAAATAACACGAAAATTAAAAACTATGAAAAAAAAATTACGATGAAACAGTGATGATTTTAAAAAAATGAACTGAAAATTATCTGTATAATTTAGATTCATGGGATACTGAGTTTTTTAAAAAATAGTACTAGAGGATATACACAGCTCCTTACTATTATTATTATTATTGATACCAAATAGTATTTTTTTTATTGAATAACCTGCTTACAAATATAATCTATCTTACCGATATAATTATGGAGGCGGGATTTGTTTTTAGTTTTAGCTATTTTTTTTCTCCGAAATAAAACTAATCCTTCTGCAATTAGCTCATCTTAAATTTCAGCGCATTGTAGTGCATATGTAGTGGTAAGTATCAACGAACGATAACTAAAAGAGTGTGTGTGTGTGATATAGATTTGTAAATCAAAGTGATCAGTATCTCTAAAACCAACACTGAAGATATTCAACTATCCATTGGCTAGTTATTGTACTCGGCTTTTAAATTAGGACTGAAATTCTCCAAAAATGATCAAATAAAATACAAACTGACTAAAAATTTTGTTCAATACAAAATCCATGTTCGAAACTAGATAATAATAGATATGTATTCAAAATCCTAGCAACATAAGCTATTTTTCTTCATGATTTTTTGGAAAAGAGTCTAGTATCTAAAACATTTGATAGAAAATTAAATAAAAATAAACTATAATAGGATAAAGAAAGATTTGAACTTTGAACAACTATTTAGATTAGGTAATTAGAAGTGTATGGAGGTTTCTATGAATTATATTTCATAATTCATAGGATTTCATCAGTTTAGTATCTTTCATCTCTCTCTATGTGCGAATATGTTAGCTGAATTAGTCAGTCAGATGCAACGTAGAACTTGGTACGTAAGTACATCAGTTCGTGTTGCCATACCACATCAGCAGAGAGATGCAATCGTCAATTCAAATCCAATGGTAGTAGAGGTAGTAGAAGTAATCGGAGAGGTTAGGATGAGAAGATATTATTCAAGAAGTATGATTCAGTGAGAAAAGTTTGGTAAGTCAAAACTAGAGGTGTTGAAGAATCCACAAGATTAGGATTTGAGAGAACACAGAGAATAAATGCACCGGCGCCATTGCGAACGATTTTGAGCCATGTCATTCAAGGTCTCTAACCATCGATTATTATCATCTCGCGGACCCCCAACCAGGTAGTCGACAATTACCGACATTGCTAAGTCCACTCGTCAATGACTTCGTGGATTTCTGCCATGTTTTGGTTTGGCCACCCCTAGCTTTCTTCCAGTCTACTCCTACACTACAAAACAAAGCTCTTCGGGCAGTCGGTGGTTAGGCATACGCAAGACATGTCCCAACCACCTCAACTGATGAAGTTTCATTACTTCATCTATTGATCTGCCATTCTTACCTAGCACCCGTTTCCTAACGACAGCGTTGCTTACTCGGTTGTCGCACGGTATACAAGCAATGCTTCTTAAACATCTATGATCGAAAACCAGTTGAATTAGTGGTTTTTGAGCGCGATCAATAAATTCACCCAAGAATAATGAATGAATTCTTGACACTAAAATAATTATTTATTTATTTGTCTTTAAAACTGTGTTTAGATAGTGTACTACTGATTAAAAGTCAATAATTTTCGATGTATGATATATAATAACAAAATTTTTATGATTTGTTGTATGGAGATTTCTTTTTCCAGTTTCACTACGAATCACTTTTCAAATTGAACACGTCTTCAAAATACAATGTGAATGATGAATGTTTAAAGTTTACACTTTTTTTGATTGTTTAAAACAAATAACATTCAACATTCATTAGTTCATTTAATTCAAAAAAAATAATTTCACTTCTATCGACAAAGCAAGGGCTGTATTTTTACAAATGAACAACATTTGCAATTCAAAACAATTATCAATCAACATCAAAGTCAGAGTTTTCAATACAAACGTCAAGACAGTTCTACTACATACGGCAGAAACTTGGATAACTACGAAAGCCATTATCTAGAAGTTATGAGTGTTTATTAACAGTTGTCTATGCAAAATACTTTGGTTCCGTTGACCAGACACTATCAGCAACAACCTACTGTGCGAGAGAACAAACCAGATTCCAGCAGAAGAAGAAGAAGTTAGAAAAAAGCGCAAAACGTGGATAGGGCACACAGTTAGGATAGCACCCAATCGCATCACAAGATAAGCTCTCAATTAAAATCTCCATTATCAGAGGAGAAGAGGAAGACCAAGGTACATATTACGCAGAGAAATGGAGACAGACATGGGGAGAATGAACAAAATTCGGACAGAACTGGAAAGGGACACCCAGAACGGAGTAGGTTGGAGAATACTGGTCAAAGGCATATGTCCTATTGGGGGTAACAGATCAAAGTAAGTTAGTAAGTAAGTCAAAATCAACACCTGTCAGCTAGAGGATCTCTCGTAACTTATTTCTTAAATCATGGTCTATAGCCAACACCTTCAATATTTTTATTTGCATTATTAACACTATTCAACCTAACTGATTACTAGGTTTCCTAGTGCCTATTGTTAGTTGACTTCAGTTGATCAGTGTTAAAATCCTTTTTTTTCAAACTGTGGAATTCAAGTCAGAATTACGCGACCCAATGTTTTATTACATGTATTTCAAAACTGGCTTTAAATTATAAATTAATTTTCGAATTTTATTTTCCAATTTTCTCCGTGACCGAAGACAATGGGTGAGGTTCCTCAAAGTTAAACATTAACACCATTAGATGCCGGCGTTCACATGCGAAACCGAAGGTCGATTCTCATGATTGTGGGCCATGAATGTGCAATGCTAAAGAGTCCCACATTAGGACGAAGCAGCTGGCCAGTGCTTTCATGTTTCCAATGGTAATCTACTAATGACTGATTAATTTTCTGGTGTTTTTAACCATTTTTTCAAAACAAATAAATACATTGTGTTTATTTTAGAGGCTGATAATTCCTGTATTTACTACTCTTTCCAAATCCATAGAGTAACCCGAGTAAAGCGCCATTTCCTAAGTCACGAACACTTTTCTCTATCTACAGACACAAACCAGTTGTTAGTTAAATTCTACACTTGAGTCCCCATGAAGTGGGATTAGAAAAAAATTGCCTTGACATGGAATATATAACCGAAATGAACAAACGTTTATTTTATATACTTTAGTTTGTCACTGCTTGTTTTGCGAGTCAAGTATCTACTGTAGCGTACAAATGGTAGATCAGATTATGATTTGCTGAATCATTACTGCTTCTATATTTCACAATTAAAATTAATCAATATAATAGTGATTCAAACTGACTTCAGTCATTGTTAACTGTTTGTAACTTATTTTAACACACTAAAATTACTGTTGTACTTTTAATGTACATCACAAACATTTCCGCTTGATTTACTCTTCATTACAGATGATTAAACAGAAATACCAAATGAAAGAAAATGAAACATTCGAATAGTTTCACATGAAAATCAATGCAAATCAGTTGAATAAAATGTTTATTTCAAGAGAAATTTACAGAAGGGTAAATTTCGGAGGTGAATTACTGTTATTTTCAACCAGACATTCATGACTGTGGAAATACAGTCATGTACATGTGAAAATTTTGCCTTTTTTTAAAAAAAATTTTATGCTTGAAAAATTTTCAGTCAATGATTAACATCTCAGTCTAACGCTGTGGAGTTTATATGAATGTCTAATAGTTCGTGTGTGTACCATATGTATCACTTAGATATCTATTTGTTAATCTTATCTGATATACAAAACTATTCGTGGTTTGATACTTTGAAACTTGTCACGCTATGATTGAAATAGTCATGTACCTATGTAACCTTTAGTCTAATAAAAATACAATATTCAATTGTTACCTGCTAAATTACCATGGCTATAGAGGTACCCACTACGATGATCTACTCAAAATAGTTTATTGTCTTCGGTTATCTTATAATGTGAATACAATTAAATCACATGTCACACTCATTTTAATTAGGAGTAATTTAGTTAAATAATCTTCTTGAAATCATTCACAGACTCTTTTTCGTAAAGTAATCATATTTCGATTGTGTAATCGTCACACCCGTAGTTGTGATTCGATTTAAGTATTTCAAGCCTAGAAAAAATGTCAGTGATATGTAGTGAATTATGCCTACTTTTTTTTAAAAATATTTTATTTCTTTGAAAATACCTTTTTGAATTTTTTTTCAAATGATAGATTAACCTTGAAGACATATTGCATACAGTTATGAGATGAACTAAAATACTGTTGAGCATTTAAGTACTGAACAGTCGGACAAAACATAATATGTAACAGTTAGGGAAATTGCTTGTTTTCTCAATCATTAGTTGTAAAATTAGATTCTAGACTTTGAGTACACTGAATAAATATTACACAAGGCAAGTTACTAACTTTATGATTGTGACAATAAAACTAGAAACTAATTTATCAACAATAAAGGTGTTTTATCGCTACTTAGTATTTAGTTTTCGTAAGACTAGAATTTCGATACAGTCAGATTTCCAGTAGAATAAAACTTTCACACAAACACTACATTTATTATGCTTGAGTCTCATGCAAAAAACATTATTAAGTTTGGGCAGAATTAAGTTATTTACCAATACAAAGTTCCTGATATGCAATCTAAATTACAGTTAGGAATGACATAATTAATAAACAAGCTTGAGATGGTGGAAAAAATTTGTAGCTCAGCGGGATGATTGTGGTGAAGTTTCGTTCTCTGAGCTGGATATTTTCGTTGTGAAGCTTTTATTGTCCCTTTGAACAACATCGTCATCCATCTGAAGTTTGTGCTGACGATGTTGTTCACAAGAAGAACAATGAAAGCTTCACAACCAAAATATCCAGCTCAGAGAATGAAACACCATCACAATGAACTATCTTATAACCACTTCAACAAGTGTAGCGTTTCAAATAATAAGTGGGGTGACATTGAAAAAAACAAAACAAACAATCACCTGAAATATTCTCTCCATTTCATTGAGTTGATGACTTGTAAAAGTAGTTCGATTACGACGTTTCTTAACTTTATCTCTTAAATTACAATTCACAGTTGAATTCATTGTATTAATATGATGATTAGTAGTGTTGCTGAACATTGAATTATTTGAGTTAAATGTATTATTCCCTAGAAAATCTGTTATATCTTCATTTAATTTAAATGGTTTGCTGTGTTTGTCTATAGGCAGTGTAAATTTCGACATATCATAACTTGTAGTAGATTTAAGCATAGAATTTGTAGCAATACAATGAGAATAATTTGTATTTTGATGATTAGTGTTGGCATTATCACAAGTGCTATTCGGTGTTGTACTGGCGGTTGTTCTTGTTCCACTTGCAGTTGGCATTCGAATCGACGAATCGAATAGAACATTTGAAGAGTGTTTCGATGTATCAGTATAAAATTTTTGTGTAATTGAATTAATTTGAGTCGGTGCACAAATTGCATATGGTCGTAATTTACCATTTGTTGATGTTGTCAATAAACTTGGAGGTAAAATATGATCCGAGAAATTGTCACCTGTATAGTTAAAGTGTAGTTTAAATTATTGGACAGTGTACATCAAGAAATAAAATAAATGGTATAAAAAGAAATATATATACAAAAAATAGCGCTAATTGGAAATTTTTCGTGGAATTTAACGTTTGGCTAGGACTATATAACCTCGTTTTTGTATGCACTAATCACTGCTAAACAGTGAAGAATTCAATGATCAAGTTTTGAGAAGAAAACTAATTTTGTAAATTGTTTTTAAAAGTACAATCACTCAGCTAATCCGATATGATATCCGAATCACGTTTTTAAAGTCTCTATCATTAGGCTACAGATTTAACTTGAATCGTTCTTGACTGTTCTGAAGACAAGAAACTTATGATTATAAGGAAACTTGCTCTCTCATAGAATTAATAATGTGTTTTATTAAATACCTGAATAAAAGATATTAACACTAAAATAGTTTAAAACGTGATGAAAAAAGTAAGTTCACAGCAAATTAGCGAGTTACTTCGAAGAACTTGGTAAAGTTTTAACCAACTGTACATAATTTAAATGGGTCCCAGTGTTCCATGAACTAAAGTTCTCACTACTTAGCTTCATGGAGTGACAGCTAAAACTTTTTGCTTGTTTATAATGAAAAGTAATCGATTTTGATGATTAATAATGAAGAGCCAGTATTTTATGGTGACCATTTCTCTGATCTGTCAAACGATCATCATAAACTTTAATGTCTGTTGTTCAAACTCATCTATACTGCATACATCATAACAACTTCAAGTATACATACTTGTAATTGTACCCTACAGTTGAAGTGTTTGTCAATAAACATTTCGAATCTAAATCATCAATGTATTCGTTTTTCTGACCACCTCTGTATAAGATTTTAAATTTGCTTGAAATCTTTTTGTCATCATTATTCACGGATAGATTGATGAGTATTTAAAATACATGATAGTTTAATAATCTTTTTATTGAAATGATAAGTAAAAATTAATTCAATAAACCATTCTATAGACGATGTTGTTCATTGCATAGTACTTTTGATTGGTAGTACATGACTTAAACAATGAAACTGTTAACTACAGTGATTTTCTACTTATTATTTTGAGATCAAATCTCTTAATTTTCAATGGTTCATAATAACTCTTTTACATGAATTTATAGTTTCATAAGTAAAATTACCAGTTTCTATGACGCTAGCAAACCAGTCCATTCAATAGACAAGAGCTTTACTACTTATTTTAGATGAGTACTATAAGAATTCGTGATTGATAAAAATGTAAATATGTTTTACAGTCCACGGAAAAAATATAGTAACTTACTTATTTCATCAGCGCATAAAATAAAATTCTAAATGTATACATTTATGTACAAATAAACATTGAATAGAATAATAACTGATAAATCCGTTTGTATTTTGAATTTTTAAATTTCAATGTACAATTAATCCGCGTATCATTTAAAATTGAGAATTCAATTTAACTTAACTATATCAATGTTCAATGATACTGTTTATTATTATTTTTATTAGGAATATACATGAGAAAAAAATATGGAAGAACAACAAAACACGTGAAACAAAGTGTCATCATCAGTGATTATAGTATTTTTTTCCTCTACACGACTATAATTTACAGAGAAGTAAATTTACCCTAATAGTATGATGAAAAGCATATGTATGCAGATACAATGTAAAGCATGAAATTCTTACCTGCTGTGATTCTGTCATCTGAGTTAACATGACACTCTAAATGGATACCACAGTCTTCTCGTCTATATGCAGAGTCAAGTATTGGATAAAAAGATTCAGACATATTATTTTGTTACTAACAAACACCAATAATGTTATGTAATTTTTTTTATCACTGACAATATATATATTACTGAATAATTTGAATTTTCTTAATTTCTCTATTTATATATATATATATTAAAAATTTCCATATGGTTGTTTACTGGTTAAAATTTCTTTTCCAAAATGAATAATAAACTGTTTGTTGAAACAATCAAACTGTTCCAAACTGTTCGATGGTGGTAATGTGTGTGTGTTGTATTTATTGAAAACGTGCATTACTTGTGAATTTACAGTGTATGGGAACTTTTTCCTTCTGCACATATGTATATATATATATATATACGCATTTTAATATAGGTGTATACACATATATTCGCATGCATAGGAAACACATCCGGATAGATAATTTAGTGGGCACAAAGTGTACACATGCTGTGTTTGTGAAACACGTGCACATACTGTTGCACACAAAAATTGTGCTGATGTGCAGAAAAAGTAGATTCGTATGAATACTAGTTTGAAGAAGAATATAATGTTGAAAGATGAAACAGAATTCATCAGAAAATTATTTCAAATGCACCAATCTCACAATGTAGGAGGGGTGGGGGGTGGCAGGGTAGTACATTGTACTGAATCTTTTCTTTCATGAATTGTAATTTTCCTTTGATTCTTCAAGTATCACTTTGACTTCAAACCATTCAACAATTCATTCATTAAAAAGGAAAGTTTTTTTTCGTGAAAATGTATGATTGGTTTGATTTAAATATGAATTAAACTTCTTGAATTAGTGGGATGTTTTATCACAACAATAAATAGTACAATTCAAGAATTATATTCTGAATCGAATTCATAACTACCATTGGAACTATTGTCTCTTATTGTTCATAATATTGAGGAAGTCATTGGTTTATAAAATCCGGATAGATAAAAATAAACTTTCTAGATCCGATCGCTAATTATGGCAATCAAAATAACTAATGTGAGAATGTAATTTACACACAAATATAATGATGACTAATTCTGACAACTGGACTGAGTCATGCTGGTAGATGTAGGCTACCTGGTTGTGGCTCACGAGATGATAGTAATCGATGGTTAGAGACCTTGAATGACATGGCTCAAAGCCGTTTGCAATGGCTCAGGTGCATCCATTCTTTTTGTTCTCTCAAATCCTAACCTTCAGATTTCCTCATCACCACTATCTTTTTCTTTTGAAGTTTATTTCAATAGATTCTACTAGTTGAATAATATCCTCGAACTCTAATTTCTCTGTATACTGCTTCTAGTTCTACTACCTCTACTACCATGGGGTTTGAACTGACAATCGCATCTCTGTGTTAATGTGGTTCGACAACCGGAACTGGTGTACGTACGAACGAAGTTCTGCGTTGTATATGACTGACTGAATGGTGACTGATTACTTCATCAGGATATCATTTTATCGTACTATGAAGATGCATCCAAGTTTGTCCATAGTAATGCTATCATATTTATGTAATTTTGAGGAAATATCAACTATGAAACTATTCAACACTTAAGAAAACTGAACAGCCGTTTCATCCTAGTTTGATTTTATTCAGCGATACACTATGATGAAATCACAGTGATTCGAACTCAAATTTGCCAAGTATTATAAAGGAAAAGAAATCATTTACCTGACTGTATTGTAGTCAAATAGTTCAAGTGTATAAAATGTAATCCACTTGTGACAGATTATCTGTTATCACACTATCAATCATTAATTACGATTCATTGAAAGCTTTCTGAAGTCAATTACTATTCATAATATACCACACATGGTGTAAAATGTAAGCTTCTTGTATGTTCATCATTTCTCTAAATTTTCAAATAATTCTCTAGGACAAAGTTTTATCCTAGGAATGGATTGATTTTCTTTTTCATATATATTATCACATATGATTGTGTTTTGGAAGAATTTTTAGCAAACCACAATTTAATTCTAGTTCAATAAAATTTATGTTAAGTTGTATAATTATTTCTTGCATCTGCTTATATATACATTTTATATAGTTGTACATATGTATTGCGTTGTAGAGCTTTAAGTGGTAAATTTCTGTTAGAATACGATGACTGTTATCTTACACATCGGCTTTGACAACTCATGTAGTTATAACGCTTTAATTAAAATATGGATGTATTGAGTTCGGGCCCTATTGGGAACATGAATGAATGATCCATACATAAAAGAGACCTTAAGTAATCACTTACAATGCACACATTCTTATGTGTATTGTAGGTTGGTATGTATTCTTGAACACATATACATGTGTACATTTGATGTTTCAGTAAGCAAACCTGTTTGTGCTCTGTCAAAACAACTTCATTCATTGAAATAGTTGAAAGATATTTGAAGAAGTTCGATAAACCTTAGTTCAAACAAGAAACATCACTATCTTTTATGATATTTGAGTATAACAAATAAACTCACATGATCCAATTAGCTTTGCATTTAGATGAATATGATCTTCGTTTCCTCAATTGATTTATGATACAATAATTAACTATTCAAGACATAGTCGATATTACGTTGTGTAATTACTTACAATTGATATTAGAAATAAGTCTGTTTCAAGCATGTTTAAATCATTAATTTAGTTTGATGCTATGGATGTCAAGAAATAAAAATTTGCCAGTTAATTTATATTTACTATTATTATTATTATATTTAAAAGTCTCATTGTGAACAACACATATAAGCGAACAATATTGTTTGCAGTTAGATTGTCATTAGGCTTTATTCTCTAATATACACGAATATTTATATGAAAATGTTAAACTGATCAAAGCAATTTATGAGTCAATAATCATAATCACATAAATTACGTATCTACATATAAAAGGTAAAAGTACAAGCTGATAGTCGTAAGACAGATGTACTGTGAGTGGTAAGAATAATGAAATACAATGGCAAGATCTTCTAACAATAGCTCAACACTGGAAGTAGTAGGCCAAACTTAGATAAATACACCTAAACTAATAATCACAAAGCTCTATTAACATTACGTAATGAGAAGTGTGTAAAACAATTAGATGCTAAAAAATACAAAAGGAAAGACGCTAGAAAAATACAAACGAATAGAGGATTTGGAAATAATACAAATGATGAAGAATAAAACGTTTAAATCACCTTGACTGGTTTAACATTTTGAAATAAATATTCATATCAAGACTGATGACAGTCTAACTGTAAACAGCATTGTTCGCTTATATATATATACACTGGACAATTATAGAAGTGAGTTTAAAACTTTGAAATTTATAGATTTACTGCATTAACTTTGTAAAATCTGGTGTTAGGTCGTTATAACAGACTGTGATCACTTGTAGGATATTTGAAAACTAAGCTCTCAGACTTTAAGGAATTTTAAATTTAAATGTTTTGGTCCATGATCAAAATGACTTTCGTATTAATATCAAATGCAATACTTTTTGTAATAAAACATGTTTTTCTAAGATGATATCATACAATACAGTAGATCATACGTATAGAAATTAAGTAGTACTGTAGTGAAGGAGAACACCGGTGAGGGTAACCGAATTGTATTCATTGCAAATTACGGAGTCGATTGGTAAAATAGAAAAACCATATCGTAAATCGTTAATTTGCAAAATATCAATCCATCATATCGAACTGGACTGTTCCTGTTGCAAAACATCAATCCATTCATTGTCTGACATTTCACTGTTCATGCATTTCATACAAATCCCATTGTGTTTCCGCTCTTCCTTTGTTGATCTTCCCCCATCTTCTGCTGCCAGACATTACGTTTTTACTCGCGTCATCTACTACTTATAAGTAGCGCGCATCACACTACTAGGCAATCTTATAATTCCCCGCATGCGGGAATCGAACCCAGGACTGCATAGCTCGCATGAAACTCACCAATCTCCAGAACTCTATCAATGACAAATATCATGTGTTCACTCGTGACTAGCTTCGTGAAGGGATTCTTGAAGTTCAGGTGACCAAGCCGTGTCGAATGTGAGGCAATTATACTCTGAAGACAATGGGTGAGGTCATACAATACAATGGATTGATTGTAGTCAGACATTAACACCATTGAATGTCTGCTCAGTGGCAACAGTTTATGCGTTTGCGGGCGAGACCGAAGGTTCTGGGTTCGGCTCCAGAGAACAAAAGTCGCGGTCGTACACTGCCGATGATTTCCATACTAGGACGAAACGATCGTCCAGTGTTTCCAGGCTACTAATGGTGGTCTAACAACGATCGATTCCTGATTTCAGTGAAAATATTACTCAATTTACACATTTACTTCTACTTTATCAAGATGTTCAGTTTCTGCTTTAAAACTTTATAATTTGTACAATTATGTAGTGAACAAAAAGATTGATATTATTTTATATTTAAACCGATATTATGCATTGTAATGTGAAAAAAATATATATATCAGTTGTGTAATTACTGAACGCAGATATTTTCGTACCGAACGATATCTAGTCATGGATTATTTAGAAAATTAACTGATATATGTTTTCACTGAATGCAGAATGTGATTTCGTGACCCTTTCCATCTTTGTTTACAAGTAGTATGCCAACTCGAGTGACTAATCGATTATTAATACTAGGTCAGAAGAAAGCCTTCATGCATAAAATGATGGATGAAGATGTGTCAAGAAAGTCCTACCATTTATATGGATGCATAGATGACGATAATCTGATCATGTTTAAACTATATTAGTAGGTAAAACCAATCCCATTAATGCATCTCAGTGTTACATAGTGATTACGTACTTCGAATCAAGCGGAAAGTATGCTAAAAAATTGTATCAGCTTCAGAAATTTAATTACTGTGAATGCGAATATATCGTGTTAATTCCATATGCGGTACATCGTTTTCTTAACATACAGGTAAGAAGTTGATTAGTCACTCAATACTCCTTCAATATCACTCAGCGTATTTAATGCCAGCATCTCTCTGATTTCGCATTTTATCATCAATTAGCTGTTATGAGGCTTTACAACTTGTACATAGATATAACTCGTAGTAGAATGCTAGTTGGTTTACATAATTAAAGAAAATTCATCTCACATTCATTAGATACTACCTTTGAATGTTTTAGTAGTATGTTGATGATGCTGAATCACACCGTTAGTATAATCTACTATTCTATGTGTAAAAACTATTTAAGACAGCTGCTGTCAATTTTAAATGATTACGGAATTATATCCATCATTTAGATGTCCACTAAATTGATTGCAGTCATAGTCACAGATCTGAATAGTGTGGCACTTATTCACAAGAATAAACGGATGCATATGATTGTAGACGGCTTTATGATGTTGGTGTTTAGATATATGACCGACAGTATTATTACGTTAACAGATGCCAGTCAACTTTGGGACCACAGTACAACTCTGATTACCAATCAGAGATAAATCATTTGATTTTCTATACGAATTATTTATCAAATTAATCAAAAGTATATTCCTTTTATGCAGATATTGTATTTGACAGTTGATTACTACGATACAACTATAAAGGTATGTTAGTCCATTATTTTGGATTGAAATTGGGACGTCGTAATCCTATTCTTTAGTAATAACTACAGTGATAATTAGCCACAAACTTATCTTATAACGCTTGATACGGGTTTGAAATAAATTGATGCTTTGTTTACATGAAAATCTTTTCAACTCGAAGGACAATAGATGATGTTGAATGTAGCATTCTAACCGAATTAACGCAGTAAACACATTATTCACACGAACGACTATAGTCAACTTTCTAGTATCACTGTTAAACTATAGTAAAACGTACAGAAATACAGTAGTAACAGAAATTGGTGAAATATCTCACCCCTAGTATTGTATTTGTTAACATTTCGATTTACATACTTTCAATAGCAAGGTGATTGTTTATCATTAACTTTAATCAAGATCTCAACGAACATTTTGAAAGGGAATATTGCTTAGCTAAGAAAGTATCATGAAATAAGCGAACAACTGATGATGAAAATGTTTCATGTGAAGCACAACGGCAGTTTGGCAACACTATTCGCATAATACTAAGTTACAAATGTATTCAGTTGTAAAACCATTCCCATAAAAGTAAGCTTCCTGAAAATGCTTTTTAACGACCACATATTTGATTTTAATCATTATTTGGAACAATACTGACCAACTTTTAAATTATTATAGACCAAACAATACAAAAGTAGGGGTTTTTTCAGAGGAATGTTAACAAATTCCCTATATAACTGTAAAACTGATTCTAAAGTATTATTCCATTATAAATTGAAGACTATTTGGTTTACATACAATACATGAAAAGTTGGGAGTTGAAAGATTGTTTAACACTGATCAATGAAACCTGCATGAGTTACGAAAAACCTAACTCAACACGTTTATTTGATGTCTTAAAATAAAAAGCGAGTAACGAGTGAAAAGGCTGGCCAGCATAACAACAAACGAAAATACTGATAAGAGTTCCAGTAACTGGAGACAACTATTTCTGTCAATTAATAAATACCTAAATTACTCCAATAACTACGCCTAGATAACCTCTGAAGCTACTGCCGGTCCCAAGACCGGATAAAGGAGGGTTGGGCATGGGGTTGGCGACCCCGACCCGTAGAAAACTAACTCGCTAAGAAAACGCTAACCAGGAAACTGGTCGGTGGGGATAACAGGCGTAAGTAAGTAAGTAAGTAAGCAAATTATTCCAATACATTCCGAAGTAACAGAAACAAAACACGAAGTGCTACCAAGTTAAAGATTTATAGAAAATTTATAAATTAAGGAGTCAATCGCTTTGGATCACGTGGGAACATTGAAGTTTTCCTGATATTATCCAGTCCAAGGAACAACATAGTTACTCGTTCAAGACCTAGAATTCAATATTGAAAACATGGATTAATTAAAATACAGTAAACATATTCTGTAAAAAAGGGATACGTAAAGCAATAGTGGAATTACAGTATAGATCAATAGAAAAATTAATGTTGCACTCTTATAGTCTAAAAAACATTATGATAGAGAATCCAAAGATTTTGATTGTGTGAAAGAATCACTCCGTGCGTTATCACCACATTTTCTCTGTTCCGTATTTACACTCAGTTAAAATAAAATTTTAACCTTTTCAATCAGTAATCTTAGAACTGCCCCAAACCCTATAGTTTATGCAACTCTTAGTGCATTGTAATCTTGTGATTAAATCTACTCACACCTGTCATTATAACTAGTCTTGTCTTCTAATAAAACAATATTACAAACAACTGAAGTTACGTATACATGACCGAATATCTTAGAAAAGTATAGTAACTTACCAATCCCGCCACCAGCATGAGGTGGACAACCATAACGAAAAGCGTCAATGTATGCTTTAATCTTTTCCAGATCTGTAACAGAAAATACATCAAACAGCTAAATAATATGAGATATAACAGTTGAAGTTTCGAATCAACAGACAATTACATAAGAGCTGTAATCATACTTAAAGCTATCTTTAGTTCTTAAATGGATTCATACACTAACATGAATCTTTTCTTTTTAAATGGATATCAAGTGTCAGAAAGAAGCAAACACCAAAAGTAACGCTTAGAGAGCATAGTCATTTATCACAAATATACTGTAGACGTGTGCAGTATATTGGTGTGAAGCAATTTACAATCAATCCACACAAACATAAATGTTACAACTCTGAGAATACTAATTTTTAGTCTACAACTTCATACTATCATAGTAAACCTTCAGCATGGAATCGGACATAAGTATACAGAGTTGTGGTTTTTATGTAGATCTTAAGCATTAAGAATAAGTTCACTGGTCCACATAGATAGAAATGAAAAGGATAGATGGTAAATAATAAGTGAAAACAGCAGCATCATTTTAGTATAACTGTGAGTAATGAATATGCTTGCTGTATTACATAAATATATCATTATCATGAATAGTCAATAACTTTATAAACGTGCTAGCCAGATGCTAAAAGTATAGCCTCCTCTCAAATATAACAATCGATATAATTAATCAAAATGGGCGGTGGTAGTCACTGAATGATTATCTATATTCGTCAAATTCACTTTTTCAATCAGTGATCTACAACATAATCTATCTGAGTCTTGAATGTAAATTTCAACAAAACCAGATGTTAACAGCACGCATATGAATGCCTTATTTTAAAATAAATAATTTGTATACATATATATCACTCATCAACAAAAGAATCTAAATTAAATAAAATCAATGTTGGTTTGGTGTAATAGCGAACCTAAAATTTAAATCAATTTACCAGTCGGTTGAAATGTATAACTTGCAAGTACAAACGTTAAAGAGATCAACAGTTTAGTTTAGCAAAACGAATTATTAACTTGTTATGATCGGCCAAAAGAAGATCTTTGAACTGACATTTTGATACAAAGTGAGAATTGTAACCTATCGGTGTAATTTAACAGCAAGTTTAGGCACAATAAGTTAAAAATACTTTGAAGAATAATAAAGAAGACAATTACACGTACCAACTTTATGATGTGTAGCACGTTCCGCTAAAAGGACTGGATCATGAATACGTTGTGCTCCAGACATGATTTCTTCTCCGCGCATAAAGAAATCGTAAGAATTAGAATAGTCCTGTTTGAAATAAACAATGACTGGGGTTAATAGTTTTTTTTATTATACGCCATTATAACAAAGTGCATGTTGGTTTTTTTCAAATAAGTTTCTATTTAAATCATTGACACGTATTGAAACTTTGTGTAGTTACATAGGGTTACAGAACGAATCCTTATGTACAACTATTTTTAGATGAATTACGTTAAACGTTGACATATAAAACTATTATAATACTAAGGTTAATGATTGTGTATACTGCCTAACCACTGAATTCATGCAATACATCTTAATAGTGGAAATTCCTTACCAACTTTTAAGTCCATAGCTACGGGTAAGTATGCAAATAAGGCGTTTACTCAAATCAACTAGATTTGGAATTCAGAACAATTCAGAATCCCTTGCAATGGTAATAAGTCACTTTTTCAATGGACCTACTTTATTTTCACGATTATGGTCAACAGAAATTCAAATTATTATCATAAAGAAACGTGTCTAAGACCTTGTTTGCCACACTCGAATTTGAAAGACTGAAAATTTCACATACACAATACTTACAATTGAGTTATAAACACACATCAACTAAATTCGACTAAAAAACGACTGTTTACGTTTCTTTACTAGGGAGTTTGATTTAGCGCCATCCTCTCAAGTATTTGAATTTAGTAATCAGTACAAACCAGAGCAAGTAATTTATCATGTCACGTAAGAATAATCAAAAAGGTTCTCATTTAATCAGTTCTTGTCATAAAAATGGCATACCTTATCAGTAGGATGTGGCATAGTATAGAAAGCGCGAATATCAAGTGGAAATTTATCAAGAATATAGAAGTCTGTATGATACTTTTCCTTGATCAGTTTACCAAGGAATTTTTCAGCCGGTGTATTTAAATCATCTAATTCGCCAATTTCCCAACCAGCATTTTGTAACATTCGTATCGCATCACGATATTGTAAGCGTAAACTTAAAAAAGGATAAATAGGAAAAGATGAATATTGCTAATATTATCATTATTATTATTATTGATTCTATCAACATGAATACAATCGTATAACAGACAGATACAATGCAGAACTTCGTACGTAAGTACATCAGTTCAGACTGCCATGCCCCATCAGCACACAGACGCAATTGTCAGTTCAAATCCAAGTGATAGTGATAGTAGAAGTATTAGCAGTAATGGAGAAGATTAGGGAGAGAAGATATGATTCGAGAAGTGTATAATTCAGTAAGATAAATTTAGAAGGAGAAAGATAGAGATTATGAGGAATTCGAAAGGTTAGAATTTCATAGAACACAAAGAGTGGATGCATCTGAGACAATCGTATAACTGATTTCTTTATTTGACAAAATAATAATATATTATAATAAATAAGCAAAAGAAAAATTTATTTACACAATCTATGACGGTAAACATACGTAGGTTCAAGGAATTCAAATGGTTCAGAATGATATTGTCGACATATGGTTTGGATTTCAGTTTGATATCTACAAAATTTTTTTAAAAAAGAAATACAATACATAATAAAGATTCAAGATAAAATCAATCATTAAAGTTACAAATAAGAGTTAATTTTACAAACCTCATATTGAAAAAAATCACAGACACAGCATTTACAAACTTTATTTAATGTGTGAATTCAAAAGAAAATTTCGAAACATTTGATGAAAATAACATGTATACGGGTTAGCTGTAACTTCAACTAGTACTTATTAACGCAGGACCTGAAGCGAATGTACTTCAATCGAAATTGTCACACCTTACATCAGTACACGATATCCAATCAACAAAATGGGAAACATAAGATTGGAGACAATATCAACTCTAGTGAGAATCCAAACGCGGTGGATACAGTTTCACAGGAACAAAATCAAATGATGAAAATTTGGGAGCTATACTTGGGATTTAGAAGACATTAGCCTGATGCCATTGCACCACTACGATGGAATAGACGTCACATTATTTAACACTTCTTACCATTATGAGTATTGCGTGGGTCCAAAACACCATGTCTGTATACTTACTTATGGATTGACGACTTTATAGACTGATGTTATGTTTTAATCTGTGTACTCCTAGAGTATATACTAAGACAATAGGTGGGAATTCATTATTGTAAAACTTAAGGTATTTAATTTTCGGATAAGGGGCATTTCTGTTAAAAAGCAAAAAAAGTAGAACACCATATTTTGAAAATTATAAACTGACCAAATTTTGTACCAAAAAGTGTATTCTAGATATGATTGGTGTGTGCAAACTAATTGCTTAGATTTCGTCCAAAAGGATATGCGCCTACCGTTAAAACTGTCTGTTAATGGGTGCCAGAAAACAAATATAAAAAACAGTATATATTCAACAAAATAATGTTTCGCGAAGATTTATTAACGAGAAAAAGGAGTATCGAAAAGACAAAACATTTCTTACTCGCGTTGCAATCCTTTGAACATATGAACAAACATATCTGCAATAAGATCGACCACCTCGTGATAATGGTTTTTGAATGCCATCTCTATGTCTAAACCGACAAATTCTGTAAGATGTCGATGTGTGTTAGAATCTTCAGCACGAAATACTGCGCCTATAGTAAAGACCTTTGTAAAAAATAAATCAAGACAATATATTCACAATCATCATACAAAAGAGATGGAAAAAGGACCTGATGTTATGACATAAATCTAATTTATGAGCTACTAAATAACTATAATCACATAATTATGAAGTTTTAATCAGAAACAATAAGCTTGGATGTAGATCTTTTCATATTGAGGGAAGTTGTATTGGTAAAATTCTCAGCAATTGTACTCCAAGTAAATTCAATGTTTCGTTCGACAATCTGGCCCAAGCATTTTCCTTTCAATCTTAGAGAATCTTACAACTATAATTTCTCTCCTCAATAATTCATATCAACTGAGCACTCAACTCCTGTGAAACAACTCGTTCAAAGTTAGAAGAAAGAGCTTATAGACCTTTTCATAGTGTTTGTAAACCAAAAATAAGCGAAAACAATGAAACCGATAAAAAAAAGTATGGACATTTACAGAGCACAGAAATTAAAAGCGCTCCCCAATCAGTGACAAAAATCTATGTAAACAGAGGCGTATTGTAAAATTACTGCCTTTAATCGAATTAAAAGCTAAATTTCTCGATAAAAATTATCGATCACAAGATTGTAGAGTATTAATCCCCTTACGGGTGTTTTTCAGTTTATATGATGATACAATGAGTCACATTGAGTATGTCCAGTTAACAGGTTTTGCATCAGTCATGTACTTGCTCAGTAACTACAGTGGTATACTGTTTGGTAGCCTTTCTTAGGTATACGTTAAAAGAATGATGCGAAATATGGATGCGTTTATGACTCCTCAAGTACAATTACGTACAAACACTAAAACAGACCGATTCGATTAAAAAGTCAAAATATCAATAGAGTGAGCTTGTACACAAAGTGATTACGCTAAAAATTCTCTACAGCATCAGGCGTAACTACTAACGGACATTTTTATTGTAATTTAACTACAAAATATACGGGAAAAGAGTTTATTTTCTATTTATCTTCTTAGAAGTAGGACGTGCTTACTGTCGTTGGCTCGTCTTTTCTCCTGTTCTTTCCTCTCGCAAATTATCTCATACGCTGCACCCACACATTACTCCAGGTACCTTCAGGCTAAAGGCGAACTAACCAAAGGCTGAAGTTACGAGGATTAACTATCCAAAACTATCCCCTTTTAGTTTAAATATATGAGCAGGTAGTCCTTCGTTCACTGTAACTTAAACAGTAGTATTTGAGCAGGTTAACAACTTTGAGGAGTCTTACGATATGTATCGATCTGCTCGGATAAAACACGTATGTTTAATGTAAAATTTAACTTCTTTTTTAGAAAAACGGTTCATTCATGATACCAATAAATGTAATGATTGTGAAAATTTTTAGTTCTTTGGTTCTAGGTACATTGTCTGGACGTTTGTCGCTTGAAAAGATTTTGGTTAGCATTCACTTTACGAAATTATATGGAGGATCATGAACCTTTTTTTACAGATTGTTGCTTTCATATTTTAATTTGTACATATTACCGGTATTACTAGGCTAAAATTTGATATTATAGTGAATCTATAATGACTTGATGAGTACCATACTTTAAATATCCAGAATTACATATTCCACTACTACAACAGAGCTCCCAAATATAAAACTTCCCAGATGATTCTTTAAAAAGCTTTTCTACTTATCGAATGTAGATAAAGTCTTAAGCAGTAAAACCTACAAAACCATGTTTCTCAAGTGTTGAGCGACAAAATTTTACTTTTAGGGACAAAAACACTGTTTGCTTGTTTAAAAAGGGCTTGTTTTAGGAGTCCTAACTTTCTACTGAGAGCAAAATTCTTAATGTGCTGTAAATTCAACATCAAACGTTAAAATAATGAAATCTGATACAAATGACCACACAGTATATTCGTTTGTGTTTACTCTACAACTAAAAGTGAAGACATAATTGAAATTAATGGAGAACAAAAACATGTACTCCGACAGACAGGCAATAAACTGATTACTGCTATATGAGCCAAAAAGTTATTATTTGGGATCTCAATGCATACGACTTTTAATAAGTTTATTTGATGTCGATCTCTGGAGTGTAAATACTTACCAACCACGGACTAGGGAGGTTCAATATTTGATAAGGTCGTATTTATATACTTCACTGGCGCTAAGTTTTTAAATTTCACTTGGAAAGTTACTATTTTGACAAGATGGATAGTGACTAATCAATCAATGAACAGAAACGTAGAACTTCGTACGTACGTACACCAGTTCCAGTTACCATACCACATTAACACAGAGATGCAATTGTCAATTCGAATCCCATAGTAGTAGAGGTAGTAAAAGTATTAGCAGTAATCGGAGATTAGGGTTTGACGATATTATTCAAGAAGTAGAATCTAGTGAAATAAACTTTAAAAGAAAAAGATAAAGGTGATGAGGAATTCAGGTTAGGATTTGAGAGAACACAAAGAATGAATGCACCTGCGCCATTGCAAACGGTTTTGAGCCATGTCACTCAGGATATCTAACCATCGATTACTATCATCTCGCGGGCCCCAACCAGGCAGTCGACACCTACCAACAAGACTCAGTCCCCTTGTCAGTGACTTGATGGGTTTCTGCCATGTTTTGGTCTGGCCGCCCCAGATGGATAGTAAATAGACACACTATTTCATAGCTATCATTGAAATGAAGATCATACCAAACACACAGCACAGTGTACTTATAGGTAAAACGAAGTTACCAGATTAAGATAAATTCGTACCTTTTAGTGTACAACAGAACTCAAAAAACTGAGGTTCTGAAGTGTTAACAGTTAAGTCTAGTGAACAAGTATGCGTTTCAAAATTAATCTGAAATTCAAATTTGATAGGAATTCAATTTAACATTTACGAATACCTTAATTCATACAAGGAACATACTCTTTCAAAGTCAGCCGCTATGGCCATCTGTTTATATAGCTGAGGTGATTGGGCCAAATAGGCGCTACCAGAGAAGTAGGACACTTTGAAAACATTTGCACCTCCTTCAGAAGCAGCTGAAATCATTTTTGGAGTATGGATATTCACAAACCCGGCATTGGTAAGGTATTCCATGAAAAACCGGACCACACCAGCTTCAACCCGATAAATAGCTTGATTTACTGGAGTCCTCAAATCAATGCATCTATTATCTAAACGAGTATCTTGATTAACTCGACTCAAAGCCTGGAAGTAAAGCAAAAACTCAATATAGTGTTTGCACTTGAACAATATAATTTCAGGCTTATATCGGCAAGTGTAGCTGAACTCGAATTTCTATATGAGATATCCGGTGTAGCATTTACACAGATATTTTGTCCAACATCAGATTTTCACATATAATCATCTATACCTACTAAATGTTTTTCAATCCTCTGAATAAGTAATATACTATATTTGGACGTTTCTTCATCGAAAAATATCATCTAAACAACTACTGAAAATCGTGGAACCATGAACAACTATGAAATACGGGTTTTTGTGACAGAGGATCTTCGGTGTAAAATGCCTCACTAAAACCTAGTTCGAGTTTACTCTAGGGAACGGCTGAAAATTTAATCGCTAAGAAACTGGGATTGACAGCTTGATGGTTTTTAAAATAGCATGTATGCAACAGAAAAATGACTAATCCCTCGAAACCGCTAACTTAAAATATAATATTTACAATTGGATTTTCACTAAAAAAAAGCTACATTATCAAGTCTTTGATATTATAGACTGAGTACTTAGAAGTATTTGATTTACTCACATCTCAATTGAGTGTACACGAAAACAAGATGCATAGATACAACACATAACTAACCGTTTCATCGTCATCAGGTCTCATTGCGTCTTCAATTTGTAGAGGCAAAGTTGGAAGGGCGGCGCTTACGACAAACACTTTTTCACAATGGATTTCAATAGTATCTGGGTTGCAGCCTTCAATGAGAACAGGACTTTTTAAAACTCGCCCATAAACATCAACGATCGACTCTTTGGAAATGCTTTATCAAAAAACGAGAGCCAACATATAGTAATTGGGTAGAAAAAGGGGGTGAGGGTCACAATCATTGTTTCAGGTTATGCTAATCGCTATATAGTATGATAGACTTAGCTGCTCTGTTCCATCTTTTAAACAGAATAAATTATGAACTAAACATATTATATGATTCTTCTTTAACGGCATTGTTCTTGTAACGATTGGGACAAGTTAAAGAGGATGACGCAAAGCATAATGTCAGCCGTAGTCTTGGTGTTGTCAACAGTGTAGTGTAACGCGGATATCGAGTTGAGATGGAACTATATTATCGTACTAGTGGTCCTTGACAGGTTAATTACCCGATAGAAAATGAATTTTTCGAAAACTAAGTAGTCAATCTACAAAGACTTGAATCCTCCCTGCTCTAAGACTTTTGAAGCATCTACATCACATCAAGTTTGCTAAGTAGTTACAGTTTGGTAACGGGATAATGCAACCGAACAGTTATTCTACAGCAGTTTTAGCCTACATAGGGCCTTTAGATTTTACTTTAAGCTTAACTCACGGTTGAGGAGCACAATTTACGACCCAAGAATATGAACCATAAATATCCCGCTTGTCATAGTTACGGGAGGACTTGATTATAAAATACGTAGTATTACCGATAAATAATCTACATGCTACATAGTTTTAAAATTTGTGACAATAAAAAGACATGAAGACAAAATAAACAGATAGAGCTAAACTAACAATGAACCTCAGCAACTCGCTAAATGTCTTACAAAATACTAGCTCATTCATTCAACTGGTAAAACAACAAACATGAACGGTTTACGATGATAAGACTATGATTAGGATCCCACAATCATCAAACACATATTTGACAGTGGCATACAGTAAATATACATATATATTTATGTACATATACATAGTGTGGTGAAATGAACCAACAGTTTTAACGAGAATGACGAGGTGCACCAGGAATCAATGGTCAAAACTCAAAGGACCAGTTCACAGACATCATAACCAGTACAAACGTGGACTATGAGCCAGTTTATATGTCTGATTAGACAATAATCGAAATAGTTGTTGGAGATGCCTCATGTGTACGCCATAAGAAAAGTACCAGCAGCTACATAGCAAGTTACCTGGATACGAATGCCAACATTTCTTTTGGAGTGCGCTCACTAACAGAAAGCACGTTCTGTACTCTATAGTCTTGTAGACGAAGTATGAAGAAACATAGTTTTCCCTTCATTCGACTTCTATGAAGACGTCCACGAACCCACACATTTCGGTCGATATTTGACTCATTTGACAACTCTTTTAGTTCAGTGTACTTGGGTCCTTCAGTAAACTGTGACTGGCATAGTGGGAAGATACCATATACATCTGTTGCTGCAAGTATTCCACCTTCCGCTAGTGTAATCACAGGGACTTTCTACTTATCAGTTGTTCCGTTATCAAAAAGAAATTATTGAAATCCACCTGATCATCACCTGCTTCGTGAACCTTTAGTTTGCCTGTATCTCTCTGCAATTTTCTCAGTTCCTTCTTTGTCTTTTTACCGTCATCTTGATGAGCGACCTCTGGCATTATAAAAACCACGCCGGGCCTAGTGCTCTAGGTCGCGGCCTTGAAAAATGTGCATTCGGCCACGACTATCAAAATTGTCGCCTTTTCTTCCGCTCAAGTTAAAGAGCGTGAAATTCCTAATAAAGAGACATGTTTCGAGATTAACGTTTTTACCATTCTTTAAATCAATAAGTTTCCTCAAAATTATTGTTCGGCATTATAGGATCATACTGTTCAATGAAATTGCTCGGGGAGAGTTACTTAGATCGATTTCGCCGGCAGAACGACTTAAGGCTTGATTACTCATGAGAAGTAGTAAGTATGCTTACTATTATTTCTGATTTATTCACCCATACATACATTCGATTGGAACAATTTGGAAATACTGGGTAGAGGGAGGACAAAGAATACTAGAGAATTTTTAGAAGCTTGGCACTCAGGTCAATCAGCAATCAACTAGCACATTGACATTGACCCATTTTATCAACCAGTCAGGAAAACCACAGATGACATAGGATTAAAAAACGGATCAAAAGGGGGATACAATCAAAACAAAGGTGCAAACAACAACAGGTTTAAGGTCAACAGCAACCAATCAAGATCGAGGTTAGCAGAACAAGCTACAGGTCAAACTTAGAGAAATTTGAATTCGTCACTTCTATCTGAAGTTTGTGCTGATGATGTTGTTCAAAAGAACAATGAAAGCTCCACAACCGAAAGATCCAGCTCAGAGAACGAAACACCACAATGCCTTTATATCACCTTTATCCTGAAGGGCAAAGATCGCATGACTCGTGAAATAACCCATAAAGCAAGGATATCCGCTCACGAAATAAATACATGACTAGCCTTCCATTCCCTAGGCAGCATCATATGGAACTGTTATAAATCAACCTCAAAATGCCACTGTCAATTTACCCAAAACTTGTTTAAGAGTTACTAATACAAACTTTTCTGTGGACTAATTCTGTAGAAATCGATGAACTCTTGAGTGTATAGTTGGTATGCCGTCAAGCAGGAACCTATGTAAAGAATAGCTCTGCCTCCTAATTCAGACTTACACGGTGGATATCCTATTTTACGGCCTCTAATTTGTCATATCCACATTTCAGTCATTCCTACCAGATAAGTGGTATTTTCATCATTTATTTTTAACGAGTCCTTCGTTTTGTACTTTAAATTTCTTAACATTCCCTATTCGAAACATGTCAATTAACTTGGTCCCTTTTTATCATTTATCCTGATGTAAATAGGCCAGAATTATTGATGCACAAAACCTTCGTGCTGATTTGTCTTTGTCCCTTACTCAATTTTTGCTAATGAGATGATGAAATGCTGTTCTATTTGCGCCCTATCCGGATATCAGATGGACTGTCGAAAAGCGATTGGATTCCAGTTAATTTCCGGTATCTGTCGTTATAGACTAACCCTGAGTTGAAAAATGACATTACGGCTGGGCAGAAAACCGCTCTAAACAACCAGGATCTAGTATCCTCAGACAGTTTTTAACCCGCTCTTTCATATCATAGACCGAGTCCACAACTTTCAAACTTATCTTAAACTCTGAACAAAATCATGTTCTTTTCACGAAATCATACTACTCAAATCTTGTTACGATTATACCGAGATTAGTAATGTTTGGTTATCATCCTTTGACGTGATCGAATGAGTGGCTGACAACTACTTTGTCAGCTCTTTCAAATGGTTTACAGTAGAGTCTTGGGTTATTCTACCATCGTCGACAATAATGGTGATACGGATTGCTGTCTAACAGCAGCCTTTGGAACATCTGCCTGTCTTCTGAACGTTTTCTCCTCGTTTCGAGAACGACTTCGTCATAAGAAAATTTAGGAAACTGATGTTGTCACCCAAAAATCTATGGGCGCTTGATGGGACTATTGGAAATATTTTTCATATTCGTACTAGAATGTAATTAAACTGTACGGTCCCAAGAGTCTTCAGTAACGCTTTACAGGCAATATATGTTAGTAGTCGTTAAACTTGTGGTAGGAACTGTACAAAGACGAGATGAACGTGGTGCGAATAAGTATAATCAGTCTGAAGTGAGTCTTTCAAATATTTCTTTATTGTCTGTCGGTCTTAAGCTTTCGAAAATCGACGAGTTTTCGTCCAAGATCAGTGGTTAGCTTAGCGTTTTACAAAACTGTGAATCATTCACTGTGACTGCTAATATCAAAAAGGAAGTCATTCCTACAAGATTTCTGAAAACATGATAAGTAGTGATTCTATAGTCGCAAATTACTGGGCTGGGTTAGCCTCTTCAATAGGTTACCTGGCCTCGAGTTCATATTACTGCACACTGAAAACTAAGTAGAATTAAGTTGACCGGATTACACAACCCATTCTTCCAATACACTGAGAACTACATTCTTATTCATTCACGGTAAAGTAAAAGGTGTCGAGCAAACACACCTTAGTTACCTGTCAATGTCACCAAAATGTATGGTCTTTGGGAGTGATTTTACCTTTCTATCAACCTAGCTGCATTAATTCGCTTCCATATACGATCTACATAATTTTTGGCAGATTTTATTACAGGATATATGTTCTCTTAGTGCATTCTAGTTAAACTTAGACTGAATTCAAAGTTGTGGGTTCATAATACAGCATGCCAATACGGCTACTGGTCATTCTAGTACCATTTGTGCTAGAGCTCCGATAAATTATTGGTGGGAATAACCTTTATGATATTCCAATACTATTCTTATTTCAGTTGTGGTGCTACTTATAAGTAGTATATGACGCGAGTAAAAACGTTATGTCAGGCAGCAGAAGATAGGGGAAGATCAAGAAAGGAAGAGTGGGACCACAATGGAATTTGTATGAAAAGCATGAACAGTGAATGTCAGACAATCGATTGATGTTTTGCAAATTACCGGTTCACGATATGGTTTTCCTATTTTACTACATAGTTACCATTCATTCTCAATCTAACCCAGTTTTATTAACCAACCCTATGCTGTTGGTTGGTTTAATTATTGAAACTAATTTTAGCAATATTACTGGATTACTATTACTGGATTTATAGGCTGTTGGTTGATTGGGTTAATGGTACGAATGGTAGTATTAAGATTTGAACAGATTTCCTTTTCTTTTTGTTTATCAGTGAACCAGCAGAAAACACCAATTCACTAGTCATCATTTTAAGAGTTCATTTGTAGCAAAGATGAAGATCCGGGGTAGGTCCGCAAGTCTGTCATATCATTAGGAAGTGGGTAAAGTAAATTCAGGCTTCACAAAAGCCATATATAAGTAGCGATTAGTTACCACCGGAAATAAATAGTTCTTGTAGTGGCTCCAGTCGAGGTTGACAATGTACACCACTACAAACCTATTAATTTCTCACCACTGATAGTTATCTCGTCAAAAACAAAGCAGGAAGAAAATGTAATCCAGAAGAAGGCGCATGGTTATGGAGACCTCGTGGTACGTGGGCGAAGATACATCAAGCAGTATAACCAAGATGGCAAGAACAAAAACAAAAAGTGTGCGTACAGAGTACGGGTAAACAAGGTCAGTCAAACATTCGGTTATAATGATGAATATTTCTATTTGATCAATCGCGTTTTCTTCTTAAAAGTTGAGTAACTACTATCCCCAGCTATGATGCCGAACAGGCTCTTTTCTGGAGCAGTTTGGGCAACACATACCAATCAAATTAAGTTTGGACACGCTGTTGAGCATGTCTTATAGTAACCGGTGAGCTCATATTACAAACTCCTTGAAGCTCCTCTTATTTTCTAAAAATATCTTCGAACTCCATTGCTCCTGACTTCTGGTTTAACTTACAGTGAGATCTTCTTATAAAAAGATGTTCTAAACAGCGACGTTACTATGACCTCTATATCCATGAGAGCTTTATATGCATCTGTCACCTTAAACCTCATTCGGTAAACTGTGTCGTTTGCCATTATTCTCTGTAGGAAGATAAGCTCTCTATCATCAGAGTGAGACCGTTCATGCTGATTTCGGTTAGCCAGTCTTTCTGGAAGTATGCTACTTCAGGTAGAGGTCATTCACAATGTCCAGTAATAGTCCACCAAATTTTCGAATGAACAATAAGTGATAATGAAACTTAGCTGGCTCATCATACTCAAGAATGATGATACGTATAAATTACTTTCGGACTGTAAAAACGAAGTGTTAATGCCTGCATGCAATGACGGTGACAACTAAGAAGCATCCCACCACCGATTGATTTTCTTGCTCTTCACAGTAGCAAGGGTTGTAGAAAGATTTTTAGACGAACTTCTGTGCAACTGCCTTCTAAAATGTCCCATCCTCTCAAAGTTGTTAAACAAACTCCTATTAGGTAGATACTAAGGCGTAAAAATTATGACTGTCTGGAATAGTTGGACCACTTCTCCGAAACACATCCACTCGTTGCTTATAGTGATATGTTTCAGTGATAAGTCACACAGTACAAGGAATTAAGAATAAAACGAGTAAGACCTCGTCTAAAACCCTTGTAGACTGCTTCGTGACTGCAACAATTTGTGAAAATTCTTGCTGAAAGTATAATCCATGACGAATACTTGAGCTCCAAAGGTATTAAGATTGATGATTATCAGAGATAGTCCCTGACTAGCTCCATTATTATCTAAGTTGCCTTGCCCCCTAGTCTATAGGAAGAATAACTACAAGTAACATCTTTCCATGACCAATGACACTGTCAAACTACCAAGACACAATCTACGGAACACAGTCGAGGAATGCTACCAAGTTATGTCGAAGTTTCATGTCAGCAGAATAAGTTAGACAATAACCCATGAGTTGGACGACACTGTAATAAACTATGATGTTACGTACCTTTTTGGTAAACAGATAGGCACAATTCCTTCTAAGTGTCATTTATGCCACTGTTTGAAAAATGCGAGAGACTTATTGTACTGAGTGTACGGAGTGCAGAGGCGAGCAACGGAATGTGTGATAGAGTTGAAAAATAAACTTTAAGAAGACGGACTCCAGCACTTGAGATTATTCCCACTGAGTTACAGGAGGACCATAATGATCTGATTATGGCGTACAAACGCCAAATCATTGCAACATGAGCATCTTACCGATGCATCACCACCACTTTCTTGGAGGCAATTCTAGAAAAACTGCAAATACTCAGGTTCCTGCACACTTTTTCTCATTGAGTGCTTTCGCAGCCAAGGGGCCCGCAGCCCCCCTCAGTGGACAGCTTTAAGAAGAGACTTGATAATCACGTACTCACATACAGATTATCATCTCCCCCCTTGGACAAGCTGTTCTTGACGCATATCTTGAGACCTGCTAGTTGATATCATTGCCATCCACTCAGATCATTCAGTTATTCTGTCTCGCCTATTATATCTGTTACCTCTCACTTGCTTACACTTCGGTCCTCTCTCACAATCTTCATTACCAATTAATAAACTAAATCATCTATATAATACTTAGTTCTGAAATCTTATTCATATTAGTGTTAGAATTTTATCCTCATTATTCCCCAAATTGCAACTAACTGATCTACGGTCAGGTAATCTGATAGCTGCTAGTGTGCAGAAACCCCATTGCCCTGAAACAAACGTTTTCATTCAATCCCGAGGCATACAAACTCACAACCAACTGCCAACAGACTAGAATTAGACATTTGAGTGGCTAGGCCCCCATTAATTGGACACTAACAAACGCCTGGAACCGCGTCGGAAGAACAAGAATCGAGCGCAAAGAAATTTATCGGTTTATTCTAGCTTGTGAAAAAGATATTGGATATTGGAAACTACTTGATTTGGTTCAAGGTCGATGGACTCGGATGAGAAAGTTCTTTCTGATCTTGAAGCTCAGCTAGATGTAAGGAATGAGTTAAAATGCATTTCTTAAAGAATATATTTATGGTACTTTCTTCGACCAGTTTGCATGATTCCGACATTTCAGAATCACAACATGGATTAAATGATAAGCATATGGCGTCACTTTTAGACGCTTGCCGACAAATGGACTCATGGTTTATTAAGAAGCGCCTCGCACTATCAACATACTGTCCGGAATATGCTTTGAAAGAGGTATTTCAGGGTTAATACTGGTCATGTTTCAGGAGATTGATGCTCTAAATGCTGAGTGCACAAGAAAAGAAAAGCTTGCTCAGGAATTAAAAGGAAGAATAGAAGATTATTCGAAGTCTATCCAGGTTATTATAGATCAGGTACGCCTACCTTATTTTGACTGGTTTTGTAGTTCTCTAAAGATCTTCCATATTTTTCTTAATGGACCTAGCTGTCACCTCGTGTTACCGTGTGCATTCAAGATGTAACTTTATTTACGTGACTTAAATACACTTATTCTAAAATATGGCGTTTTTTATCCACTTAATAATGAGAACCCGTGGTGTACTAAAGCATTAGAGCATGGAATTGTAACGTGGTTCTGCACGAAGTGTTTGTGTCTCCGATGAGATGTTTTGTCTTTCTGATTGTTCAATCGATAACGCCAACTTGATTTTTTGCTTGGGCATTATTCTGGTGTGTGTCGCTTCCATATCCTAGCTTTACATGGGTGCTTTAAGTACTCAGGACATTTAGTTACAGAATTTTAGCATAAGTCCACGTCATGTTCCTACCCAAACCGTCAGAAGATTTCGCTCTTCAAGTTGGTTGTTTGCTGATAGTGTGCTTTTATAATATATATCAATGATATTCCCACAAATATGCTTCTTAATGTCTTCTTCCTGATTCATGCATCCTAAATTTCAGATAGTGATTGAACTAGTAACATTCTCACAAAACAGATGCTCCCTGCTTACATTTCATAACTTGTGACTTAACTGTTAGTACCATATAGTCACATTTTTTTATAAGAATATGGCATTCGCTATTATTTATGTACTTGTACCATGTCTGTTTTTACCGCATAAAAACCTAGTCCTAGTGGTAAACGGTTACTTTGTCTAGTATTAGAATAAAACATGGTTGATATGAGTATCCGGTAGTTTTGTCAATTTTCTCGAAATCATTAAGTTAGAAATAACGTTTCAACATTCGCTCATATAGTCGATTACAGAGCCATATCTATGTAGCATATTTAATCATTCTAGTAAATAGTGTTGGAGCCGAGTTCACTAATAGTATCTTTCTGTGCACTTTTTAATATCTGTCATTTCATCCTTTGTAATAGTGTCTCTTGTAAGTTATCGTGTCTAAAGTCGACCAGCTAAGTTTCTACCTGTCTTTCTGAACCTATAATTATTAGATATATCGGACAATGGATGGTTTTCTACAAAGAATGTTAGTTTCATATCCTCTTGAAAACATAACTGTTGGATTCTATCAAATACGGAACTTGTCCACAGCTTCCGGTCAATTTTCAATCCTCCAACAAATAAAACATTATTGACTTACCAAGCTTAAAGGTAAAGTTGCGACTACCTTTCAAATTCTATCAATGCTGAGGTTTCTAAAGTGTAAAGTGGTAATTTACCCGTATATGTGCTTAGTAGAGACAGGAAACTGAAATCGTCCTCATACAAAATGAGTGAGTTTAAATAGCACACATGGTTTCAAAAAACCTATATCGGGCTTCTTATTCTGGTAATCTATAATCTAACAACCCATCCATGTGGGATAACTTTCATCAGACGAGCTGCTGACCAATTAAAATAAATGGCGATCAATATAAAGTAAATTTATTTATAATAAAGTGGCTGCAGATGCTTGGATAAGTAGAGAAATAGAGTGAATTATAACTTATTATTTTGTGTGAACTGAGATACTGTACGAAATCTCAGGCTGAAGGAAGTGGTTTCTCAAAGGTAGTTAAAAACATGTTATTATCAGCTTGCAGAAAGTTCGCTCGACTGCTTATACTAATAGTGTTGCGTGTCGCTTTACTACTAATTTACTTGCAAGGTATTCGAGGTTACAGTGGCTGATCAGTAAGTTGGAAATACCTGCCATGTGATTATTGTGTAGCAGCCACGTAAATGAATGATACTGAATAAGTAGTCTCATGGAGCCATTGCTGTGATAGATGATGATCGATCTTACAGAAGGCTTAATAAAATTCGGAGCATCCCCAGACGTGTGAAGACGATATCGGAGATAATAATAGGTGCATAATATAGTTATGCAAAATGACCGCTGCACGGATGAGAACACTATAATGAAGTAAAATGACAGTACAAAAAAATCGAACGAACTAAGTTCAAGTAGGAAAATTGTTTACGTTATCGAAGTAAAGAAAATAACCCAGTCAATTGCGAATGTCGTACGTAAATATAATGTTCATAGTATTATGATTCTATGACTGATCAGTGTAATTCCATAGTTATCATAATTTAATGTCTATGAATAAAGATAATAGTTCACCCACGAAAATACGATGATGATTATAATGATGATAAGGATAATGCGGTAGTTCGAAGAAATAGATTAGTGCGATGAGTTGATACATGAACAAAATAATAAAGATAATACAATGTTTTTATGTATACATCGTCGCTGAACTAGCTTCGTTGCTTATGTCTGCGTTGTTCGTTCAATCTACTATGTTGGTTCTATTTTTTGAATGTATTGAGTTTGAGAGCTTCTCTGTCGACGTAGTTCTGTAGGCTACATTTATGTTCGAAATAGAGCTCATCACATTCGCGGCTCGGGATCTGATCCCACATTTTACGAGCAGTTGAATATGGTATGAAATAAATCCTTCACGTAATTTCCGTATATCATTCTTAGGCAAACCATGTTTGTGTGCCGGTGGTGATCAAAAGCCCGATAGGGTTTGCGGGTGAATTTATGAATATGTGCAGAATATGTGCAGCTGAAGAAAGTGAAGCGGAGAAGGTGAGTGGGCCAACTTGGTTGATGAGGCATGACTAAGTGTTTGTAGTCTGGCAAAAATGAGCTGGACATGTGATAACGAAGTAAACCATGTACACGCACTCAAGTAGAAGCAACCAAGATTTTAAGGGAATCGTTGACAAGTTCATGAGATGTGTGAATAGTAACTCAGGTGAAAGGGTTAATTAGTTTTTCCAAAAGCTAGGACGAGCCATGTGGGCACAGCATATTAGTACATTTGCTACATTGTTCGTATGCCATTCGTTTAGGCGATATCTTTCAGCCTATGTTTGCTGACTATTTTAAACTAGGTTTTCCCAGCTCCATTGGGTGGACTCCGTATTCACCTACCAGGTTAATGGACTTAACATACTTTTTTGGCTGCCAGACTTTCGTAAAGATACCATGTCCACAAAATGGCTAGAAGTAGATTTTGTCTGGTATAAGCTGTAAATAGGTGGTAGTATGACAGTATAGAAAGACAGAGAAAGGACTTACCCTTGAATATACCGAGTAGTTTAGGGAAATCGATTGTTGGACATAGTAGTGTTCAATTTGTATGTAGCATATTTGACCAGTACCTATGGAGTGTAGTATCTTCACTTAATTAATTAAGTGCTGATTGCCACTTTGTTAGGATATTTATCCAATATCCTAAGAGAATTATAGGTCGATTCCTACTGGTCAATTTTATGATCCTCCTAGATGTCAATGTCACGTGCTCCAATGTTGTTTCTGATTGGTCATCCTGAATTTCATTGTCACTTCAAATGTTACTTCCTATTCGTCGTCTTAACTGTCAATGCCACAGAATTCGATGCTGTTTCCTATTCGACCAAAATGTATAAATACGCATTATGTGTAACGTCTTATGACCAGGACCCGGTCCCGGATCCCTAGTTCGGGATCCTGATTCTTTTCTGGACTCAGACCTCGTACTTTTGGATGCTTGTAGAATATAGGTTCTACTTCATATCATGTCTTCTTATTTTTACTCAATATGGGGGTTGGGATAATCGGATTTGAGTAGCATGTCGTGTCGCCGGATCCTCGATCCTCACTCTCATTTTCCGACTAGGTAAACTCGTAATAGTTCAAGCATATCAAAATGACGTGTTTACGTGCAGGTGTAACACACTGAATATATTTTTCCCTTTGAGTGTTAATTATTCTACTGGGAATATTATTTACAGCCAAAGCTCTGACACTTTAAGTCATTTAAAATAATCCTAGTGCTTCATCTTTGAATAAATGAAATTAAGAACTTCTTAAAGGATTTATTGGTACCACATTACAATGACTAGCAGCTGATTATATACTGAATGTTTGTTGCACCTCAATGAATGTATACGAAAGAAATATAATCTCGATTATTTAGCAGTTCAGTCAACAATAAAAATGAAACCAATAAGATGAACTTTCTGATGTGATACCTTTGTTAAAAGATGGTAGTAAAAAGAAGAAATCAACCTAGTTGTTAATATCTCAATACATATACCAAGCCAAAACTTTACTCACAAACTTTACTGTAAAATCATTAACCAGTATGAAATGTGGTTCAAATCATGAACCCAAGCTGATCAGTTACAGGAAATTCCAATTTGTCTTAATTCCTTGCACAGAAGTATCACAGTCATATACATGTTCCCAGTGATCAAGCTGTCAAAATATCAGGAATTTCAGTTTTTCTTTATGATATTAGTAAACATGTATATGGACCACTAATTTCCTTGAATGTAAACGCAAATGTAATGTTAGGCAGATTTAATAAGTTCTCTGAGTTCTCGTGGTAATTCATTTGATAAAAATCAATAGTAATCAGTATATTACAGATGAATTCTAGAAGCGGGCGGTTGTGATTGTTGACAGTGTTACAATCCAAGTAGCTTAGTAGCTAAAGCTCTTAGAGAAGTGCGAAATAATTTCAAATATGTTATCATCGATATGTCAATTGAAATACCCAGTAGATAAAATACTTGACAATAAGAAATGAAATGAATATTTCTTCACTGTCCTATTGTGGTGTGAGCTACTTATAAGTAGTATATGACGTGAGTGTCAACGTAATGTCTGGCAGCAGAAGATGGGGGATGATCAAGAGAGGAAGATTTAGAACACAATGGAATTTGTACGAAACGCATGAATAGTGACAATGGATTGATGTTTTGCAACAGGAACAGTCCAGTTCGATATGATGAACTGATATTTTGCAAATTACCGATTTACGATATGGTTTTCCGATTTTACTGAGTAACTCTGTAATTTTCGTTAAATACAATTCGGTTGCCCTCACCTGTGTTCTCGTTCACAACACTATGACTTAGTCCTATTTGTTAACAACGATACTACTTAGTCTATAACAATGGTGTTATAAAGCATCATATAAACCAAATGAATAATCAGTAAAGTCTTAAATATCGGGTTTGGTGATACATAGTTCGTATACGGTTAAGTATTACCATGCAGCTGTTCAGACAAAAAACAAGTGCAGTAATGTTAGCAGAATCGTGATCCCATAGTTTGATGGAACACTTCAATGGGTTGTATAATGTATAAGAATCCAAGCATGACATCACTTATCCATAATCACATTTGATATTTTAACATAAAAGACTATTATTTATTGTTTGGAAGAGTTATCCTTTGCTAATTCCCATTCAAGTCAAATGAAATTTGTTTGTAAACTCACGAAAACACATTTTCTACCATTAATGTGTATAATTGAAGTCAAAATATAGAATTAAACGGTTCAGAATTATATTCATTACTTAATGAACGATTAATTTTTTTTCAATCATATAAATTTACCCTGTATTGTCTAGGGCAATTTTACATTGGTTTTCAGGAGAACCAAAGAGACTGGACACGTTTTACCATTACTACATGAACAGTTCGGCTCAATCCTGTGGTGCGACCTCACAGGTACCTGATACCCTGGTGGACCATTCACACCATTTCATATACACACAATGGTATATATATTTCCGATCAATGATCGCGTCAATCAACATGCACCGCAAGAACAGGCCATTTTGACCCATCCCACGTACACGACTGTCAAACTCATTATTATTAGCAATGGTGATATGTAATACAGCACCCCGATGACAATGGCCCTCGGGAATGTCGCAAAACAACCACCTATATTAGTGAAATCGGTCACCCTCCTAACCAATTTTGTATATGGACTGTTAACGATGCTTTCCAAAGCAAAGCCAAGCCATCCACAATATACACAGCGAACCTCTAGTCTCATAGGAGGAGACCTTCAGCTCTATATAGCAGTATAGCATATGATGTATACATATATGGCGCAGGATAGTAGAAGAGGCAGCCCAGCTTGATGCAAATAGGCCCGAACACTTCAATTACCCTTTGTCTCATGTGATTTTTTCGCGTTTCCGAAATTTTCATTTTTCGACCATATGAGATCTGAGTTAGGGGTAGTATCCCTAATGAACAATTAAAGTAAAGCTTATATGTATGTATTTTCTACCATATAAAAGTTTATTTTAATATCTTTACAATAAATGTTTCATGAGAACTGCACCCAAAATTTTAACATATACATAATTGTCTTTGTACTTTTAATGTTTATTCATTGTTTACTAACAAAGTTAGTCAGTTAGAGTTTTAATAAATACAAAGAACGTAGGAGTTAGAATACAGAGTATCAGGTTCCTTATATCAAGTGTAATACGCAAATATCAGCAAACTGAAACCAATCGAAGATATGTATGTGTACAGTTTCATAGAAAACAAACATATTTAAAGTATGAATTCAAATTCCATTTAAAAAAGGTGTTTAGTTTATCTAAGAATCTGTTTGTTGGAATGCATTGGTTGTTATTCTGAGCGTTATTAAACTTTATGTAGTAGATTTAAAGCTTATTATTGCTTATCGAATAGATGTATGTCATTGATGATTCGCATATTAAGTGTTCTGATATAGTCACAGATGTTTAATTAGGCTTGAAGGCCTAGAACAAATATACCTGTCTAGGGATGAGAATAACTCCGCCAGTAGAACCTTCGGGGCTACTGCCGGTCCCAAGCCCGGGTAAAGGAGGAGGGTTGGACATGGGGTTGGCGACTTCATTCCGTCAAAAACTAACTTGCCAAAAAAACGCTAACCATAAAAAATAATTCAAACCATTTTAACTCTGTCCTGGGAGTTGGAGGAAGAATTATGACGTCGCGTGATGAAAGCCGAGTTCCCTCGGAAGTGACGGGGTCGATGCCTCTTCTGACAACCGGAGCAACCGTTTGTTTAGGTACATGGAACGTTCGTACATTGTGGGAGACTGGAAGACTATTTCAAGTTGCGGCAGAAATGAAAAGATACAACCTCGAGGTGCTTGGAATCAGTGAAACACATTGGACACAAGTAGGATGAGGAAATCAGGAAGAAGCGGTGGAAGTGGATATGACACATACTACGAAAAGCACCTAACTGCGTCACGAGACAAGCCCTCACATGGAACCCTGAAGGCAAAAGGAAAAAAGGAAGGCCAAAGAATACATTACGCCGAGAAATAGAGAAAGATATGAGAGGAATGAACAAACATTGGACAGAACTGGAGAGCGAGGCCCAGGACAGAGTTGGTTGGAGAAAACTGGTGGTCGGCCTATGCTCCATTGGGGGTAACAGGCGTAAGTAAGTAAGTAAGGGATGAAAATACTACATAGCAGTTCTTTCGTTATAAAATTATAGATATGAAATATAGGTCAGTCAGTCAGTCAGTCAGATGCAACGTAGAACTTCGTACGTAAGTACATCAGTTCATGTTGTCATACCACATCAGCACAGAGATATAATTGTCAATTCAAATCCAATAGTAGTAGAGGTAGTAAACGTATTATAAGTAATCAGAGAGGTAAGGATTAGAAGATATTATTCAAGAAGTATGATTCAGTGAGATAAGAAAGTCAAAACTAGAGGTGTTGAAGAATCCAGAAGATTAGAATTTGAGAGAACACAAAGAATAAATGCACCGGCGCCATTGCAAACGGTTTTGAGCCACGCCATTCAGGGTATCTAAACATTGATTATTATCATCTCGCGGACCCCAACCAGGTAGTCTACATCTACCAATATGACTCAGTCCACTTGTCAGTGACTTCATGGATTTCTACCATGTTTTGGTCTGGCCGCCCCTAACTTCCAACCTACTCCTACACTACAAAGAAAGCTCATCAGGGCAGTCGGTGGTTAGGCATACGCAGAACATGTCCCAACCACCTCAACTGATGAAGTTTCATTACTTCATCTATTGATTTGCCATCCTTACCTAGTACTCACTTCCTAACGACAGCATTGCTTACTCGGTTGTCCCATGATATACGAGCAATGCTTATCAGACATCTATGATCGAATACTAGTAACCTACGAACATCTACTCTTAACGGCCCTGTTTCGCATCCATATAGGAGAACGGAGTGAACTGCTGCGGAGTACACCCGTCCTTTGGTCAGCGAACGGATATCTCGCCTACGCCATAAATGACCTAGGTTGGCAAAAGCTAATCGAGCTTTCTGTATCCGTGCTGAGATTTCGTCGGTCACCAGACCATCAGCACTGACAAGACTCCCCAGATAAGTGAAGCAGTCAACACGCTCGACCAATTCACTCCTTACCATTAGTTCAGGTACCGATGCAACCCAATCTTGAAGAAACATTTTTAATTTCGAGGGGGAAAACCGCATCCCGAACATGCTTGTATTGTTGCTCATGGTAGTCAGAAGACTCTGCATTTTGTCAGCGTCTTCACCGAATAGAACAATGTCATCGGCATATTCTAGGTCAGTAAGCGATTTTCCTGGTAGAAGGTCAACCCCTGAAAAATCTGACGAGCTTAATGTTAACTCTAAGAGGATGTCTACGAGAAAGTTAAACAAGAATGGAGAGAGTGGACAACCTGACGGACACCACTTGATGTGGAGAATTTAGATGACAGTTCGCCATATGCTCTCACTCGACCAGTGGTGAAATATAGGCTTTAAAAGTGAAAGACATTTGTAGGTTATATGTGTGTGGTCAAAAGTGGTGTTGAAGTACAGCTTGTGCATGGTAAAACCACTGTTTACTTGATTTTGAGGTTAGGTGTAGGGTGACAGATAAAGATTATGAATTAACAGATAAGTCTGTAGGCTTTCACCAACCAAGGTGGTTTAAATATATGTTATACGTCCCTAGTTACCTTAACATACTACTGTGGTTAGAATAAAGTAAGGAACCAGTACAAGAAATAACATTAGTTCTTAGACTTAATGACTATTGAATTAGGTCAAATTAGGAAGGATTTATATTTCCAAATTGAAGTCTGTTTGAGTGTTGCAATGTTTATCTGAGGATATCATGTGATCTGGTACATTATTGATATCAGTTTTGAAGATATTTTCATTTATTTATCCTCTAGATTATTAATTTAAATATTTTTCCCTTCCAATTGTCCTGTACATGGTTTAAATTTTCCAATAAACATTTGTACATTCAACTTCGTTTTCAGTCTTTATTCTTTATATATACTGTTAAATGTGGGGACTTGTCCAATTATAAACTAATGCTTGGATCCACGTACTTTGTGTCTTAATAGCTCTTATCCATAAGATTGTATAATCACTGTGACTGTTATTTGCTAGGTTCGTATGAAACAGACGCTTCAGCAAGTTAAGTGGACGTATTTCAGTGCCTTGTTCTTTTTTCAATTATTTTTGTATAGTTAAGTGATTATATTCGAACAAGTGATTGTTACCTTTATATTAGTAACAGCAGATTGTCAATAATAATTTATCACTTATTTCATTGAAACATTTTTTCTGAAATTATGAAAATTTAAAATATACAGCTTTCCTAAAAAATTACTCTTGGATTATCTCATTTTCGCTCGACACTGAAGGTCCCGAGCGGGATCGAGGATGAGCACTGTTGGGGAATTCCTTACTAGGATGAAACGGCCTTCCAGTGCTTCAAGGTTCCTAATTGTGGTCTATCTGAAATTCGTTCGTGATTTGAACTATGAAAAAGTATTACATTCGTAACAGTTTCCTGTTACGTACGAGCTTTAGCATTCAAAATTCTAAGTGAGAATACTACCAAAAGGAAATATTTTTATGATAGATCTAGAGGATTCAGTTTTTCAGAATAAACAATAAGTCACTCAAGGATATCTATCAGAACTTAAAGATTCACCTTCATGATGAAGAATCTACTTGAAAATTAAATTGAATTTCTAACTGAAGACAATCGTATGATTACTAAATGAATAAAGTCAACTGGAAGATTAAGATGTCATAAATTACGTTGAGTAGGTCAAAGTTTGATTAGTCAGTACTTCATTTAACAACCCCATTTATTTTCTGCCTTCTGAATTTCAGGGTCATTATGTTATCCATGCAAGCATTAAATACCAGTAGAATGAATTCGAACAGTACAACACCAGATAGTTGTATTTCCCAGAATTATTATACATTGATTTCAGCAATGGGACAAAGTAATTCAACAAGATATTTCTCTAATTAATAATTATTTGTGTAATATACTAAGAAACCATAAAGATGTTTTGTATATATTTGGTAAATCAACATTCATTGCGAACCTAGATTTTCAAATTTCTCCTAAGATATTCGTTGAAATAATCATCAATAAACAGTAAATTTTGAACAAATTCACTCACTTTGTAAGACTATAGGTGGAAGTACCTTATTCAGATTTATTTTTTCTCATATATATTATAAGTTCCAAATGATTCAAATGATGTTGAACAGGGGCAACTTTCATCAGATATTGTTGAGTAAGAATGTCAGTAAGATGAATACGTTATTTCTTCATAAGGCCAAGGTTGAAATTTCATATGAAATACGGGTACACTGGATAGGATGATTGTTGAGTTATCTATAATACTATCTACAGATTATTGGTATAATAAAAGCTGTAGGGATAAAAGTAACTGGTTAGCGTGAATCGAATTTGACCATAATACGTAGTTTTTATTCAAGATAAAAACGAATAAAAGTGTCTGATGTCTGTAAAACAAGTGTGGAGATAGAAGTTGAAAACATGCAATATACATCATGAAGGCCTGTGATATTTCTAGACAATCGTAAAAATTCATTGTAATTAGATTTCATTAGTTTGAAGAATAGTAGATAAGAAAATGACGCAACTGATTTTATATATTCATCAAGTATTCAATGGTTTATCTGTATCATTGAACACTAATAGGCAGTACTGTATGTTAAGGTGTATCCTACCTAGTCTATCCTATATATTTAGTGTATCATAATAACGAAAACTTATATTTTCGATTTATATCGATGGTTTTTGAAGTTTTTTCATTCAGGAGGTTTGTGCTAATAATTCGATTTCTTGAAAAATCGTTAGACAATCAATCTTACATCCACATATCTATTTCAAAATAATTCGATAATCTTTTAATTTTCACATTTATGAAGGAAATCAGTGAGAGGTTATAAGCTCGTTTATTCTGTTCCCTGACAGTTACCGGTGAAATGTATCTTTCAAGTTTTGTAAAGTAATAGTGTGGTGGATACCTACTCAAGTAGTTGGTGGCGGTGTCACCCAGAGGTTACTGCCGGAACAAAGTGTTGGATCATAGATCTTTGAAAACCATAAGACAGCTGATAATCTGTTTGTTTTGCAAATGTCAGTCTGAAACTAAAGTGTACATACTTTGTTAGTAAACTGTGTCTTCTCTAAACACTGGTCTTAACATTTTCGTTCACTACAATAATACTTTTAAAAGTAAACTTAAGTTGTCACACCATTATTTAGGCTGAAAACAGTGATCTTAATAAACTAGCCTAAGTTTACTTACTTAGTAACTGTGAAAATTTGTTTTTACGTGACGACTGCCGTAATGTTTTCATTTTTAAGATTGCCATATTTTGATGGGTCGAAAACAGGATTTTAAGTACACAGTAATTTCTACTCAAGTATTTGAAACATAAAAAATGGAAACTTTCCTAATTAGTTACAAATATAACAACTGTAAGACTGAGATTCAAATAGATGATTGAAAAGAGATTTTGATAACCAAAACATAAAATAATTGTTTTCAAGGTTTCAGTATCTCACAAATCGGTCATCATGCACAGTTTACTGGTGAATAAACAAATAACCCAGTGAAATGAAATGGATTTACTTCATTTCATGTCCTCCAAATCTACATACACTCTTTTCATTAGTAATCATCCCATTAATCAATATCTGCTTGTTTGATGTAATTAATGTTAAGATTTCTTTCCTACCTATTCCAATCCTCTATCAAACTGAACTTTCAATAAAGGTGGAAACTTATTAGTAGTATATCAAGTGACTTTTTACAAATAACACATACAACACTTTATTGGTGCAAACAAGTGTATATGCAGAAAAACGGGAAGATTACAGATGAAATGAGTTCAATTTACATCGTAAAGTTTATTGTTCTTGCTTAACGAAAGTTTTTTATTTATTGGGAACCGATTTCATGGTACAAATGATGAGTATTCTTTTCTATCCTACCAACGAACTTCTACTATTTCCTTAAATAACATAAATTTACTTAATTCAAAAACTAGCATTTAATTGTCTCGTTGATTATGTAACATAGATAAAGTTAAACTACTTAACCATACAAATTTAGAATTTTGTTGTATAATTCTATTCAATGTTCTTTATTTTTGTTGAAATTCACTGACGAGTTTGCAAATCAATTCAGTTTCAGTAGAATAATATATTTTCTAAAAGTTAAAAATGTAGATTGATCTGCTTACTGTTTAAGATTGTATAAATAAATATATTGTGTAGAAATGCAAAGAATTTTAGCGTTTTCATTACAAACGTTTTGTTATCGAAACACTTGAAAAGGTTAGGATGTTTCAAAACCTGCATTCAAGATAAATACGATTTTTTCTTAATTCCAAGTCAAGTGTTCACTGAAGACATTATCTACTATTTACCTTTTGTTTTCTCCAAAAATTTATCTGTACTTGTTATCATTTAACACATTCTCAATCAATAAGTGTAAGTAAAATTCATAGGCTTCACTAGTGATTTGTTTGTTTGTTTGTTTACTATAGACAGGTTATTGAGTTTACTCTATTTCATTAGCTCAGTAAACAGGTTATATTTATTAGTTGTAACAGGTTAATTTTATGATCATCTGAATTCTATTCGTACATTGAATGATTGATCAATGAATATGGGCTACCATTCAAAATTAAATATGCATAACACAATTCATGTGTTTAAACAGCTTTGAATTTATTTTTCGTGCCTTCGACTCTCTTTTTGTGTCTATCAAAAAAAAAAAAAAATAAAAGCACTTATTGTTCAGTTATAAAAGAAATTTTTCTTGTAGATTACATGTTGAATCATTAACTAACGATTTCTATATGGCTCAAAGATATCCTGGAAAATTTTGATTTTAATACAGATTACGAAGATGAAAGGTGATTTATTCTGCATCTGAAATGTTCTCACAATTAAACTATTTAATAATTTTGTTAACTTTTTATCTAATAATTTAATGTATAAGCTTTTTATTTTAAAAAGCATATAATCATATAAAACCTAATGAAACCTATTCATGCTTCCGCCTTAGACTCCTTTAATAACCCACCTCCACATTATATCCCACCCATATGAGGAAACATTTTCAACCAATCATAAAAGATAATATGTGTTGGATTCAATAAAAAAGATAACTGATCATTAATTGGTGGATTCATAGATTTAAATCCTCTGAAATGAAATGTAAACAAAATTCCTTTTTCCGTGTACTATTCATTTGTTAATTACATTTATTTGTTTTGAGATAATTACTACTTGACAAATGAATTGGTCAAGCAGAATCATTGTTTTTAGTTTCATTTTGTTGTTTTCTCTTTTATTATTCATTGAATGTCGGCCTTCATCAAAAGGAAATCAAATCATTCCTGGATACTCGGAGTAAGTCATGATTTTGATAGGAGCGATTTTTATTGATTCGTATTTATCTCATTTTTACTGAGAAGGTAATTTTGCGTTACCAGCTGATATCAGCTGAATAACTTGTTGACATCTAAACTCACTGGACGCTAGGTTGGTTCTCGAATGAAACCATTTCAGGATTAGACGAAATTCTTACTGATTCTCCAGTTGATAATAGCTCTTGATACAAATTATAATCAGAATACAAGATATATTTTAGCTAAGATTTATTACTATAAGTTAAAAAGATAATTTATTTAATTATAAATGGATTTATGTGGACAAATTACTCATTTACAGTGTGCAATTAGTTTTATGGAAAAACCTTTAGAATGATGTTTTATATTTCATAACGAATTTTTGCACACAACAATACTGAAACTGATTTAGTGATGATTTCAAACAGTTTTTTACAGATAATTTAATTGTCCATGCCGAAACGAATTCATCAGTCATACATATTAGATAGATTTTTTGATATAAATATAAACTGTCCTATTCTGCAGAAAATTGTTTCATTTCTTATAATGATATTGATTTCAAAATAATCAGACAGGAGCAAAGAACTGAGATCTGTTGTTGTAAGTTTCATCGAAACTGGACTTATGTCATAGTACTTACCTGAAGACGAAACAGATGCTCCTTTTCTATAAAATATATATGACTAATATATGAATAGTTTTTTAAAATGGTTTCATAGTTTAAATATTCTTACTCTGCTTTTAAAAAATAATATCTAATCTGAACATTAAACTATTTGTTCTAGCACCACTAAAGTATGAGCAATGTGAATTACAAGCAAATAATAACGATAATCATAGTTTGAAAAGGCATGCAAGTCTTGATGTAGAGTATTGTCAGGTATCATGTCCTATCGGTCACTTTAGGATAAGTGTTTGAATTATGATCATGTATATTTCCAGAAAAGTAGTGTTCTTATAAATTTTTATCATTCACTCAAATTCTGTGCTAATTCTGTATTGTAAAGTGAGTTCATCAAGAAATGGATCAGTGGAAAAATAATGACTCATGTGTACATTTTAAAAATCACCTTGTATGATATGAATGGACATGTGTAAGCAAAAACAGAAAGAACATTCAGTTTAAAAAAAATTAGTATGTATTATAAATCTCTAAATATCATTCATTGAACAATTGAACAAAATAAAAATAAGTAAGTGAAATTCAATAAAACAACGGCATAATTGCGAATCGATTATTCGTTGAGAAGAATTGAGCGCCAATCAAGTGATATATATCATGTTTCATTTTTATTTTTGTTGGACAATAAACTTACAGTGTTTATTTAGGCCACAAAAAATCAACAACAGAACAAACATTCAACTTTGAATAAAGTGCGATTTATCACCATTAAAAATATTCAAAAAAAAAAATAAACGTTGTTTTGCCAGTTTCATTTACAACCGAAATTAGTTTTGAATTAACCATTAGATTAAATAACTAATTAATGTGACATTAAGCTCTGTGTAAAATGAAATTTTAAAATTAGCGCAAAAAAATTTTGTACAATGTCGAATGAAAAGAAATAATTAGTCCATGTGTTAAATTTTGAATAGTGATACTATTTAAACAAAGTTTTTTGTATCTTATCCAGAAGCAATTGTTTATTGTGTGTCACGGAAATCAAGTCGACTAATTTCATTGGGACTTTGGATGAAATGTTTGTTTTATACACTACATAATTCCAAGTATATACTGACTTTTTTGAAGTTCATCTAAAATTTTTGCAATAGTAATCTCAAATGTAATGTTGTTAAAATTAAACAAAACGGTTTCTTTAGAAATTTTATTATTAACAATAAATTAGATGTTTAGAAACTGTAGTGTTTTTAGTTTTTAGTTAGTTATTATGTTTATTTGAAATATACACATTCATTCATTTTTAGAAATCTCACTTTTATTTATTAGAATAGCTTGATAAGTCATTATAAGATTATTACTGCAACAGTTGTCGGTTAAAATAATATTTTATCACTAGTTCAAAGGATATAATTTGACATTTTTCTCAGACGTTCACTACGTGAGTGAATGTTAACACTCTGTCACAAAAAAGTATGCACATCTATCATTAGTACTGACAGATAGGTAAAATAATATTTAATGTTCAAAGTGACATTGAAACTTGTATTCAACTGTTCAATCATCTATATATCAAAAAGCACTGTTGATTGTTTGTTTTATTTAGTAGATTTAATGACTTCATAAACTATATTGAAGTTTCCATGTATTATAAACCAACCATCGATTCCGCTAACAACATTCCATTGTAATCGTAGAGATTAATGAAAATAAAAGTGATTTGAGTTCTCTGCATAGATTTGTTCTTTTGTGAAATTTGTCTCAATGATATGATCATCTTTTATGATAAAAATTATATTTTTATTGGAATAATCTTTTGCCATCTCATCAAATCAATAAATGTTTAATTAATTACTTAAAAATTAACCTAATTATGTCAGCTGTCATGAATATATATATATATATAAGGTAGAAAGTTTGGTGATGATTCAAAGATTTTATTATGCTAAACTGTTAGATATTTAAAATACTTTTCTGCTTTAATTCAAATGGTTGAATTCCTACTTAGTGGATCTGAAAGATACGTAAGTATTGAGGGGACGAATTATGGATTTCAATTAACAGGTTTGCTAATTCATGTGTGCCGTTAATCTATCGTTTATATGACAGTTAAATTCTAAACATGGATATCATATTGTAGCTGAGTTGTTTGCTTCACCGTAGGTCTTTTTTTTAAAATAGGTTCTATCAGTTTTACACTCGATTACGAAACTCCTTAAAGCTGAAATAAATTTGAAAAACCAAACCAATACTTAATGAAGGAATAAAGATTCAATAGTCAAGATCCATAACAGTTGAAAATATACATTTTCCGCGAGTCCAAGAGTCTAGATCTTAACCTCTTGATGGCTATCATCACTGTGAATCCGAATAAAGAAGAAGTTCTCAATCTCTTAATCACCTCAGTTGTAATTTCTACAAGTGTATTCATATTCTTTGCAGTCAATAACTTAGTGTATCTATTTCAAAAAGTTCCTAGATATAATATCATCCGAATAATGTCTAGCATAAACCATTTTTTACTATCTTCAACAAAAAGGAAATAATTCTTTCTGAATAATTAGCCTAAGACCTTTAGATTAATTTAAATATTGGACACCATATATTTTTTCAAAGTTATTGAGTAAGTTCATCGGCATACGGTCATACAAATTAATCGCGTGTAAGTTAAAAGATCAGAAAATTATCAAATAATTAGAATAACAGTTCTAAAGCAATTATACTGTTGAATTAGCCCATACAATGTGCTATTATCAAGTAGAACCTTTGTAGGATAGAACATTGTTTATCTGTGTCACTTGCTAGTGTAGAGGTTTCCAACTTGTCTGAAGGTACATTGTGTACTAGGGAAACATACACTGTAGAGCGAGCGATGAGAACTAAAAAAGAGAAGAACAGACGAGGAAGTGAACCACCTACAAAGCAAGCGCACAAAATGCACTTCTAACAACGATAGCGATAAACAGCAATCAGTAATTATACAAACTTCAGATTTAGAGAATCTGGAAAGCGAAACTAGGGACAGTCAGCGTAAAGATTTCAAACTGTTACATTGTTAGAAATAAGAATTTTAGAAAATTACTAATCGTACTCATTGATGTAAGCTGGTTATTTTAAATTATAAACAACACAAGAGACTGACAGTAATATTGAATTCAATATACTCCTATCATCAACTACAGAACTGATAAAGAGCACATAGAATTTGACATTTGTTTCGTTTTCATCAGTTCGCTTTCACGATCTCACAAAAGACCTTTTAAGTATCATAAGATGAACACTATATATGTTGATACATATTTCAATATTTTACTCTTCTGTTATAGACATAATTGCCTTCAATATACATTTTGGAGATATTAATTGATTTTATTTTCAAAGCAAGAAACAAAAAACGTAGACATAATAGAGATAACAGATTTGTCCATTTAGAATCCTAATGGAAATTCTTAAATGGTTTTTGCCTTTTTCTAGGTTCAAAAATATTTTAAAGTGCTTTTAATTACTTGTTAGCGATTTTTTCCCTAAAATGATACAATCTTTATAATTGTATTATAATCTGCTTTATTCTCTGTGTGTGTGTGTGGACAGTTATTATTTTTTCAAAAAGTACAACATAAAATGTATATTTATAACAACAGTTTGTTACGAAACATTCAATCTCCATTCATCGCACAAAATTATTGTAATGCTGTGATTGGAGAAGAATCTTTTCATTTGGGTCATTCAAAGGGTCATGCAAAATTTACCGAATTGTTGCTTATTTGGGTTACAAAGAACAGTCTTCTGTCAAACACATCACTCAAACAAAACGCTTTTAAATGATTTAACTGGAGCTTGTTATATTCAAATCTATCGAAGATTTTGGATATGAATGAAGTTGAGAAATTTTAGATTGACAGTTCGTGTGAATAGACATAAACGATTACGAGTTTCTAATTGAAATAGTAGTCATGTCTACGATATTAGGTGAATGGAATTGAAAACCAAAAACATTGATCGAAGCTGAATATCGTAGACCAGTTTGTGTATTAACTATTCAGTAACTAAAAATGACTGATTGTGATAATATCTCTTAATGGATTCCTTTCATTTTTTCCTTTTTTATATTTGTGTACATGGGTTAACGTTGAGAACCTAATACCATTCGAAGTAATGTAATGCAAAAGTTATTTTTGCAAATTGTAAATTTTTTGGTAATTGCAGTGAAACGTATACCACAATCACGGTGATGGTTATAGAAAATGATGCATCATTTCTATATTTGAAATGATTTACTAACAAATATCAGCCTTATATAAGTTTCAGTGGTGCTTGATGTTTCTGGCAAAGTTTTCTCCTTTGAGCTCGGTGATTTGTTTGTGGAGAGTTTATTGCTCTTCTGAACAGCAACATCAGTGTAAACTTTAGGCAGAAGCGACATTTTTGAATTTTTCCACATACAACTGACAGTTTGTTTAATGAACACTGACCTTAAGTGATTATTGTGGAAATCCATCCGATCACTATCTTCTCTAATGACCAGATTCTTGATATCATATTTGTCCATGACGTTTCCAGTTGCTTGTTAAATTAGGTAGATTTCTGTGTATTCATTAATTATTAACTGGCTTGAGTGCTAAGCAACTAGAAAATTTTCCGACCTAATGAAATATAATTCCAAACAGATAAATCATATCAAGTAATAGAGTGCCGATAGTGATTATCTGACGGAATTCATTTAACAAGTTAGAATCTCATCACTCATTAAAAACTAATAGCCAAGAACCTAGAAAGATTAATATTAAACACTGGTATATCTGCTCAACTATTGTTCTAACTAGTATATAGTTAATGGGTGGGTTACCCAATGAGACATACGTGAACACCAATTAGAAATCAGACGCCGCGACAACGCTTCGCTTATATCAATACACACCTACAATTATGGACACACATTTGATTGGAACAATGTGGAAATACTGGGCAGGGGGAGGACAAAGAACACTAGGAAATTGTTAGAAGCTTAGCACTCAGGTCCATCCACAATCAACAAACACATCGACGTTGACCCAATTCATCAACCAATCAGGAAAATCATAGGTGACATGGGATCAAGAGACAGATCAAAAGGAGGGTACAACCGAAACAATGGTGCAAACAACGACAGGTTTAAGGTCAACAGCAACTAATCAAGATCGAGGTTAGCAGAACAAGCTACAGGTCAAACTTGGAGAAATTTGAATTCTTCACTTCTATCTGAAGTTTGTGCTGATGATGTTGTACAGAAGAAGAACAATGAAAGCTCCACAACCAAAACACCCAGCCCAGAGAACCAAAAACAACCACCACAATCATCTACCTGAGCTACAAATCTTCTCCACCATCTCAAAGACTTATCCTAGGCACAAATGCTAAATAATCTGAAACTAACAATCATTTACAAAATCTTAACAAGTATCACAATTCGGCAAATGATCCAGTCAGATTCTTTTTCTTCCTTTTCTTCTACTACTATCTTTTAGAATGACTAAAATTTTAATTATATATAGACTATTCTACATTTTAGAAAATTTGTTTAGTACTACTGATACTCAACATGAATGACATTAAAAAATTAGATTTTACAGAAAAAAAAACAAACAACCAAAAACCAACACATTATGTGATAATTAAATCAACACAAAAAAAACAATTCCGTAGGTTATTCTCGCCCGTTTGATCTTTCATTGTTAAACCATGAAAGGAATAGATAGTATCACATTTATGTATCATGTATGTTCCATGACTAGACAGTAAGTCATATCATTGATTGAAATGAAGAGGAATGTCACAGAAAATACATGATTACAATCTAAAAAATGTGCAATGCATGTTATGTCTGTTATTAATCAGCTGAATGCTTTGTAAATTAGTACCTTAATTTTCTTTTTCAAAAAAAATGTCTAATTTTTTTAATTAAAATTGTAATTATCAATGACAAATCATTCAATCTATCTACATTCTTTCTTTCTGATCTAACTACTAATTATCATTTGGGTAATCAATTGATAGTTTGGTGGTAAGAAAAACAAAAGTAATTAGGTTAGAAAACTTTTTCTGTTTATTTAAAAATAAATAAACATCAGTTCAGTTGACTATATTAGTAGTCTGTGGCTTTAGATATTTTTCACTTTTTCACTAACTGTCAATTAGAAATAGCAAAATAAAAAAAAGATTCTGAAAATTTAATTCAAAATTATAAAGTCTAACTTTATTTATCATCAATGGAAGTTACGGACTAGTTGACCGAAGTTTGTATCACAGTGTGCATCAGCTTACAAGTTGCATAGAATCATCTTCGTTGCAGAAAAATAAATATAGTTTATTGTCAATGTTTAGTTTTGTAGGTTTGATAAAAAATAATGCAGTTAGTTTTTCTTTGAAAGTATCAACTTAACTGGTGTTTTATGAACCACGGAAGTTGAAGAAACAATAAAAATTAGACTTGGACAATTAAATATCTGAGATTGTTTAAATAAATATTCAAGGAAAACTGGAATGACACAATTGTGTATAGATTTGAATGTAATAAAACTGCAAATAGTCGATATATAAACACACACACACACATTTTATTTTAATAGATAAAAAGTAGTTGTTTTAAATTAATGGCTTAACTTTTTTTTCAACTAACTGTATTTTAAAAAACTTAAAGTACACATAAAAATTACATTTGTTTTATTTTGTTACATAAAATATATATTTTTTTAAATTTCAAACATTCAGATATGAATATTTAAATATACCAAATAAACGTATGTTGAATGGATTGAGATTTCAAGAATTACTTCGTTTACAAAAGTTAAAAGATAGTGCAAAATGGCTTGAAGATCTGTAAGTTCAAATGACAATGTTTATTGTTGAATTTTGAATAAATTATTCGTTGATTCCATCATAGCTATTACTTTTGCCCCCGAAATTTCATCAGATACTTGTAAAAAGGAAAGATAATCAATTTTATCCTAAAAAGAACAGACTTTAAGGAAAGGTTGTTTGTAAGTACAACAAATTTGATCATGTTCTATAGAGTAGACATTCTTGAATTTTTAGTGCTTTGAGTAAATATGTGCTTTTTAATTAATACTTTATGAACACTGAGTAAATGTTAGACGATTATGAATGTAATATATTATAGTCTTATCCCATTTTCGTCACTCCTTCATTCGAGACAATTTAAAATTTTACTTCCGATTATTAGGCAACAACAGAATGTTAATTTGTGAAGTGTATTCTATTTTATCATCTTTCTTAATAAACTATTGTGGTTTTTGGTTTGATTAAAATCATAACTCGATCAATGTTAGACCATCGTTAGAAATTTCGAAGCACTGGACAACCGTTTCATCCTAGTATGGGACTCTTCAGAAGTGCGTATGCACGACTACTGCTACTCGCAGGATTCGAACCCAGCACCCTTGGTCTTGTGCATAAAACACTTAACTTAACTTATAGACACCACTAACTCTGTCACTGTCTAACTTCAGTTAATCTACGGTCTTGTGCAATCTCATCCTCTATCTTAGGTGCTCACTGATTCACACCCAACATGGTTGAACTACACTAGTCACGACTTCTTACTAGAACTCAGAGAAACTTCTTCATGCAGCTAGTCACCATTGAGAGCATGATAATTTTCACTTCTAATTTTTCAAAATTTCATGATTTCTGTTTGTTAAACAAAATGAATCGTAATATAACTCAATCTAATGCCATTTTTATTCATAACTCATTAAATTCAATATTCATGTACTTTTAAACAAGATAATTTAAAAGTTTATTTTCTTCAAGAAAAAAAACAAAACTACAAGTTTCTACAACAGCAAAAAAATTGTTATGATAAACTAATTTCTAAATAGGTAAACATTATTTTTTGATTTACAGCGTAATGTTTACAACTAATGCAAAAACTACCTAGTCCATGTAGTCTCTGTAGCACTACTATCTATATCTATTCATGAGTATTGTTTTTTAACATCACTATGGTCACAGTGTTAGGATTTCTTATTTAATAATAATAATTATTATTATTCAAAGCGAAAAATAATGATTCATTCAGTCATTGTTGATTTAAGAACAAAAGTTTTGGATTGAATAAACAGCTGTTTACTTTTTTTTTTGGTATGATACTCTACGTGTTAACTAACAAACTGGTAAAGTAATGTGATTTGATATATACACATATACATAACTAAATGTTCTTATCTCTTCTACTGTTTACAATTTACCACCTGATTGCTTTAAATGTATTTTCTTTTCATTTTGTTTTTTTGAATTTTTTTTAGCGGGAAACGTTCTTCCAGTCATGGCATCAATTCATTAGTTGATGAAGAATATGACTGAACAAACTAAAAATCATTACTGTTGGTGGCGCCACCGACTGAAAGAAAAAAATAAGAGTAAAACAAAAAACAAAAAATATAATTTTAATGTTAAAAAGTTAAAAAAAATGTAACACATATATTTCCAATGTATTTGTAAATGATTTTATTTAAATTAAAAACAAATAATTATTTATCATAAAATTGAATGAAGTTCTGATTGATTTTATTATTTCATAATTTGTGAAACAATGTCCTTCTGCATTTGACCACTTCTGATTGTGTTAGGTTCGTCGTTAGGTATGCTTGAAACTATTACGCGTTCACCTTAGTCGATAAACGCGAACGAGACAATTACCCACGTCCACATAGGCTACCTTGATCCGAAAACGGTAAAAAAGAAGTCTTGATAAGCGTAGAAAGTATATTCTACAACACTCAGCAAGCACACAAATCTCGTTTATTTATACATCATAGAAACGTCCTTGGGACAGTCACAAAAATAGCACACTGAAATACACAGCAGCCAATCTGGGCGAAGGATTTTCCTGATGGGAAATGAAATCTCAAGGTCAACTGATCAGCTCATGCTCGCAAACGTGAAATCCAAAATAAGGCATTTATCAAGCGAGTTCTGGGGATCTAACGTCCCCAACAGATTGGCTGCCTGTCTTAATTATAAAGTTAGCTAGATAATCTAAGCAATACATTTCTTGTCTGACAAATTACCCACGCACGAATATTTCACAGTTACGCATTGATTCAGACCATAGATATATCTCCACCAATTGAATTTAGTGTATCAATACATTGTCGATTAGTATTGCGTCCATTAGTTCTAAAGTATTTGTAAACGATTTTATTTAAATTAAATTAGAGCGAAAAAAAGCACAAAACAAATAATTATATATCATAAAAGTGAATGAAGCTCTAATTCATTTTATTATTTCATAATTTGTGAAGCAACTAGTCCGATAGTACTAATCCTTCTGTTTGCTCTCGATTAAGTTATTTAATAAGTAAGAATGTCCAAATGAAATTAGCGATAGTATCGAAACTTGTAGAAATTATTTTGCAACATATTCACTGATAAGTTAATTGTTTTTCCTTTCAATGTCTGGAATCAGTGTGTAGTTTAAGTATGATGATGTGTTCGTTAGACATACTGATAGTGTACCATTAAAATTAACACTAGTCTCTTTTCTTCCAATTACGGTGATATTGTGTTACGATCAACAGGTACAGAAGAAATATACGTGTAATAAATGAATCTGTCTTTAATCAACCAAGTTCTTATACTAGAATATAAGTTAAACTCGGAATTTCACTTTCTAAAAATCAGTATTCAGAAAACCAACTTGAAACAAGAAACAAACAAATTTTTAAATTTGAATTCCATTGTCCCTAAAAAATCCACTATTCTCTTTCTATCCTAAAGGAATGGGTGAAAATATGTTTAGAAGAAAGTTGATAGCTTATTGAATAAACTCAAATCAATATTTCGGAGAAAAATTGCTAAGCACCTACATTTTCTGATAGAACAATGATTTAAATACTCTTCTTTATAGTTACCAAGAAAAAATATTATACGATTGTATATAGTTTATGGAGTATAGCAGCTGAACTACTGAGGAATAACGTTTCTGGATCTTTGAATAAAATATTATATTCTACTGAATCTCTTATTGTCTTTGTTATCTAGTCTTTGATTATTGGATTTGCGAACTTTATCATCAGGTTACATCATCACATTGAGGGTAGTGTTTAGGGTTTACAAAATAATGAGTGTTAGTATACGTTGTATAAATTGTAAGCTCTAACGTTGATTAAAACCTTAAACTCTATAACAGTTAAGAACTAAAAGCCAATTTGAAAAAGTTCATTTACTATATAAAATCTGACTGACTAAGATGAGTCAAGATATCAAGTACATTCTTGTCCATATTTTAAATTTCCTCTTAATGCTTACATATTAATAATTATCAAAACATGAGGAAGCAAACTAACCATTTAGTTGAAATGATTATGGAAAGTTAATGATTTGAAGATTGGAAAATATGAAACGTTCAGTACATAGCAACGTAAAACTACGTACGTACGTACATCAGTTCATGTTGCCATACCAAATCAACACAGAGATGTAATTGTCGATTCAAATTGAATAGTGGTAGAGATAGTAAAGGCATTAGCAGTAATCTGAGAGATTACGATTAGAAGATATTATTCAAGAAGTAGAATCTAGTGAAATAAGCTTGAAAGGATGAAGATAAAGGTGTGAGGAATAAAAAAGTTAACGATTTGAGAGAACACAAAGAATGGATGCACCTGAGCCATTGCAAACGGTTTTGAGCCATGTCACTCAGGGTCTCTAACCATCGATTACTACCTTCTTGCGGACCAGGTAGTCAACACCTACCGACATGACTCAGTTCACTTGTCAGTGATTTCATGGATTTGTGCCATGTTTTGGTCTGGCCACCCCTAGCTTTCTTCTAACCTATTCCTACACTACGAAATGATAGCTCGACGAGGCAGTCGGTGGTTAGGCATACGTAACACATGTCTCAACAACCACAACTGATGAAGTGTCATTACTTCATCTATTGACATGCCACTATTACCTAGCACCTATTTCCTAATAACAGCAATGTCCCATGATACACAAGCAATGCTTTGGAGACACCCATGATCAAAAACAAGCAACCTACGAAAAGATGAAACAGAAAATTATTTTAAAGTATAGTGTCCAATGTCCATCTAGGTTCTGCCCTAGTTTGTTCATCATAGATAAAATCCTCAAACAGAACTAGGTAGGAAATGCATTCTTTATACTTTCAAACGAATTAATTTTTATAAGTGTACATGTAATAGGTTTGTTTGAAAATCAGCTTCAATTCAGCTATTTCTAGCTTAAGAAATCTAGTTCATATTTCCAAAATCCTAAACTCCTAAAATGTTATGAAACTCTCCCGTCAATGTATTATCATTTCTATTATCGTTCTACCTTACATTTTTGTTACCAACCCTTCTTCATTCTTTAATCTCATATTGTTAGTTTGTTTTACTTCACAAACGTTTACCGATTTAGAATGGATCTTATGCTTTCTAATATCTTTTATTACAAAGTTTTGTCTGTCAAATTCATGTTTATATTCAGGTACTATATATATGAGAATTTAGCATTAAAATTATCAGTAATATACATAAAATATCCACTTTCAAAAATGATACAATATATATAATAATAAAATGAAATTTATTCCAGTGTTTGCCAAAAGTCCTTTAAAGCATACAAAAGCAAGTGACAAGTATATATGTATCAAAACTAGTATCACTTATTACGGTAAACGATTTTGCAGAAAAAAATATCCAGAATATATAAAATACTCACAAATTGAGTGCTTTATTAGCCTAAAATGTGATTTAAGTGATTTTCCGACATTACAAAATAACTCATGAGAATAAAAAAACTCGTTAATTGATTTAAAAACAGATCTAAAAATGATGTTAACAATAATAAAAAAAACAAGATATCACTAAAACAGTTAACTTTTCTATCAGAAATTCCCATTTTCAAGGTTGATACGATGGAATGAAATAACTAAAATTGATTACACATTTGAAATCATCAATAAATCATTGTTAGACCGCCATTAGAAACGTGGAAGCACTGGAGGGCCGTTTCGTCCTCGTATGGGACTCATCAGCAGTGAGCATCCATGATTCCTACACCTCGCAGTATTCAAACCCGGGACCTTGGGTACTGTGCGCGAATACCTAACCAATCGATCATTTCTTGACGAAGCTAGTCATACCAGAATGAAACGGCCGTCCAGTGCTTCCACGTTGTCAGTGGTGGTCTAACAATGATTTATTGATGATTTTAAATGTGTAAAAACACTTATCTCCATAACTCTGATTTAAAATACCTTCAAATTAATTATCTTTATTGTATTAGGTGTACCGTTTTTCTATAACCAAGTCCCAAGTAATTTAAAGCAATTTTCTGTTCAAATTAACCAGAACAATGTGTTCGTGTTTAGACTGGATTGAATGGTGAGATCTCGTTATTAAGTAGGTTTGATTTTATTAGTCCAGTGTTAAATTCTTTTAAGTTCACTGTGATAACTACCAAGGTGAACGTTTACTTCTTTCATTGTGATGTTTCGCCAGTGGATGATTCGTTTTAATTTGATTTGATCTTTTCAGGGTAACGTTCATTTTTATATATAAACTTTGTTGATTATGCATGGCAGGCAGCTTACATTTTAGTAATAATTCAATGTATTTTACCCATATGTGAAATTTGTTAATCACTAATCAAGTGTTTGTTTGAAAGGTCAGTAAATGTAACGATACATATCTGTTTTGTGTTTTAATTTGTGCTGTGCAAATGTTAGTGGTTGACCGTCTTAAGTATTACAGTGGTTTCTGAAATCACATCACTTAACGCCATATATGATAGTTAACAATAAGAAAGTCATTGTAAATCGTAATGAAATCAAACTAATGTAGAATAATAACATTTGAGACTAAATTTTAACACTAAAAACTTAAAAATAGAAATGTTAATTTAAGAAAAAATACACATAAATTATGAAATACTCAATACATGAAATGTAAAGTAAACAGTAATACTCAGTAAATAATCATCTCATTTGTTTATAATATATATTTAGAAAGATTTTAGACAAATTGATGAAAGACATGAACCTTGAATGAATGAATGAATAGAAATAAAAAAAACACTCTTTTAACTTTACACCTGTATTTAACATTTAACTATAATTAAACGCGCGAAATTTAAATGATTACTTTAAGTCTGACTGTTAACATTTTGAAACAGTTTAAACAATCTATCCAACCAGTTAGTTGATGCGTGAATTGAATGTTACCAGGTGTACTAATTCTCATTATTGGCAATATTTGTTTGTTATGTGTCATAATTTTGATTTATTTATTGTAAAGAAGTTTACTTTTTAGACAAAGAAACGGGGATTTGTTCTTTTTTTCTTTCTCTTATTTGGTTTAATATATTGTTGATGCATAAAATCTTAGTGATAAATTATCAGTGATAATTCAATAGCTTGTATTCATGCACAAAATATAATTGACCATAAATAATTGTCCCCAAAAAAAGGACGAAACGTACGTCCACAATTCCACTGTTAGTCACAATCTATTTTTTCTATAAAATTTGAAATACTGTAAAAATGTCAAGCTAATTCACCCAGGATGCATTAGTATTTGAATGAAGGTTGATCACACATCAGTCTTCGTCATCGACAGCATGGGGATTCCGAGTTTGGTAATTAACAGACTATCCACTGCACAAGCTAATTAGTATTTGGACTTGATAGTTCATTGGATAACGAAATGAGACATAAAGCCGGACGTACTAGGTTCGAGACGTGGTGTGAATATCAACACTAGGATTTAGGTCTATCAAGCTGAAGGTTTCTAAGTAAGATGAGACGTGAGACCTGGATTTCATCACTACTAACAACTCATCAATCCAGCATAAGTCATAATATTTGCTTGCATCATATAGTTGTATGATGTAACTGCTTTTCTGTCGATCAAAATAAACTTATTGAAATGAAACCAATCATTGAAAAAAATTTGAATGCATTCTTGTTTTAAGAGGATTTTTGTCTAGGACTGAATTAGGCAAGAGAATCATTGAAATCTAGGAAATATGTTACAGCTTTTGTTTCCGAGTAGAAAGAACTTACGAATTTCACCAATGTAGTTAAAAAATTTACTTGAAGGATATAACCAGAAAAGGCATGATAAAGTAGTTTATACAAGTTGGAAGCTTACTTACTTGCCTGCTTACGCTTGTTATCCCCAATTTAGCAGAGGCCGCCAACCAGCCATCTCCAACCTAATCTGTCTTAGGCCTTCTTCCCGAGTTCCACCCACTTGTTATTCATTCTTCCCATGTTCGCCTTCAGTTCTCGGCGTGATGTGTTCTTTGGTCTTTCTCTTTTCCTTTCTTCTTGAGGATTCGAAATGAGGGCTTGCCTTTTGACACAGTTGGGTGCTTTTATCAATCTGTTACCTATCCATCTCCAGAGGTTTTTCCAACTTTCTTCGTCATCTGGAATCTGCTTTGTTCTTGCCCTGAGTACGTAGTTGCCCATGGTGTCTGGCTAATACATCCGAAGAAATATCGCGTAGACAACTTTATTAAACACATTTATCTTGTGGAAGATAGCTTTCGTGGCTCTCCAAGTTTCCGCTCTATACAACAGAAATGTCATGACATTTGTATTGAAAATTACGACTTTGGTGGTGGTTGCTACTTGTTTAAAGTTCCAGATGTTCATCAGTTGTAAAAGTACTATCCTTGGTTTGTTAATTCATGTCTTTGCATCTGCATCAGATCCACCTTGTTTACCAATGATTTTGTTCGGGTATGTAAACGTTTTCAGGTTTTCCAAAGCTTCCCCATCAAGTGTGATTTGGTTGATGCATATTGTGTTGGGTCGGAGGATCTTGATTTTTCCATTGTATATGTTGAGACCTACTGCTGCAGAGGCTGCTGCTACACTGTCCATCGTTATCTGCATTTGTTTCTGTGCATGTGAAAGAAGTGCTAGATCATCTGTGAAGTCCTAATCGTCCAGCTTCATCCTAGTTATCCACCGTATCCCATGCTTTCCCTTCAGACGTTGACGTCTTCATAAGTCAGTCAACCACCAGAGGAAAGAGAAAAGTTGAGAGCAAGCAACCTTGTCTGGTTTTACTTGAAATGAACCTATCAGCCGTCCACAATACAGGATTTTGCAGTGGAGTAAATGATAAGAATTCCACATGATGTTAACTATCTTTTCAAGGAAGTCTCCACAATGTCATTCTGTTCATGCTATCGAATACTTTTTTGTAGTCAATGAAGTTAATGTCTGATGGTGAATTTCGTCCAGATGATTGTTCAATAAGTATTCGTAGTGTCGTGAATTAGTCGGCACATGATCGATTCTTACGGAATCTAGTCTGCTGATCTCTATGTTACTGGTCTACTTAATGTTTCATTCGGTTTACCAACACTATTTTCCAGGCTTTTGCTGAAGCCTTCTGAGATCTCCTTTCAGTGGTATCTTGATAAGTTGTCCTTATCGTCAGTGTGTTGGCATCTGTTGTTCCTACCAAATCTTTCTGAAGGGTGTGGAATATATTTGCAGTTACTGCTATATCTGCTTTCAGTGCCATAGCTGGAATGCTGTCTGGTCATGCTGCTTTAGCGCTCTTGGTTTGTCTGATTGCCATCCTGGTCTCTTCAATTTTTGTTGGGCCAACATTGGTTGGGATGTCTTTAGGTTCAATGGGGCTAGTACTTCCAAGTGTTATATCCACCTGTTTCGTTGTTCTTCAGTGTAGGTGATTGTTTGCCTTCGTTGCCTTTCACTGGTCGTTCTGTTTTATGATATTTTCCACCAAGCTTCTTTGTTTTAGTTGTCTCATGTTTCATTCTCCTGAATCTGTTTCTGCTAACATTGCAAGGTCTTATATATATTTGTGCTCATCAGCTCTGATGCTCCTCTTCACTTGCTTGCTTACATCTGTGTATTTAGCTTGTACCTCGGCTTTCTCTGCTCTTGTTCGGCAGATATTGACTGCTGCCTTCCTGTTCTTCCTTCCTTCAATCATACCCTGGCAACTACCAAGAGTTAATCTGAAGCTATCTTAGCTATTCTCTTGGTTCTTGCATCCTCCATGGTCTTTCTCAACCTATATCCATGTAGATGTAACTGACTTGGTTCTTTGTAATGTGGTCCGGTGAAACTCCTATAACTTTACGTAAGTGTTTGTGTGGGAATATAGTGCTGCCTATTACCATTTTGTTGCAAGCGAATACGTTTGAGAATTTCTCACCGTTTTCTTTCCTTTCTCCCAGTCCTTGTCGTCTGGTGGTGTTGTTCATTCAAACCTTGACTTTCAGGTCTCCCAAGAAAATGACCAAATGCTTTGATAATCATTTTTCACCGATCAATTTCAGCCCCCACCCATCAAATTGGTCTTTGTTGCCTTCGTTGTTATTGATTTTGGGTACATAGCACGGAATGACATTCATTGTAAACCCTTTTTTCTTTGTCTCGAAGAGTCCTTTGATTATCCTGGTTCCATGAGATTTCCATCGTATAAGTGTTTCATGAGTATCTTTAGAATAGATCAATGCAGCATTTTCTTCTTCGTGGTACAAAAACATCTCTCCTGAAGTTATTCACTTTTGTTCAGCCTGAGTCCAATGTGTTCCACCTATTCCAAGCACCAACAGGCTTTATCTTTTCATTTCCTCCGCCACATGAATCACTCCTCCGGTCTCACACAATGTCTGATAATTCCATATACCTATGTTAATGATTGCTCTAGTTGTTAGTAAGGGCGTCAGCCTCATCATACGGCATCTAATAGTTAGAAGCCATTGAAATCTAATTATTTATTCGTAGTATAATCAAAATATCTTTAACAATCTAACAATCAGATTTTTGTCAGAATAAAATTTATCTGAATAATACAAAATGAATGATTATTATCATGGCATGTATTTTATTTTCACTTTTTAACATTAAAGAAACATTACATTTATTGATTAAAGTTTATACAACGATTATTCAAAATTACTCTGATGTTGTATTCGATGTTGTCGATGTTGTACTTCGACAGAAAACAAGTAACAAAACAAACAACTTGATTCAAACATGCACGTATTTCAAAATATCGAAAAAAAACTGGGGAATATTGTTCATGATAAAGTGCCGAATTGGTTTTTTTGTTGTTGAGTTTTAGAAAATATTCCCTATAGTCAACTCTATCATGTTAACTAGTTAAAATTACTTTCCATTTTTTTCCCAATCATTAAACTGTTTAGTTTAAAATACATTTTTTTCCAACTATTTGAGAACAAATTGTTAAAATTTCATGCGGTTTATTTTGTTTTATTCAAATTCATTTTTACGCTTATGTAAATTATATGTTCATGTTTTATATTCCTCAGAATTGATATACAACAGATATATATGTAGAATCAGTGACAAAGGGGAAAACATTGAACATTGATCGGAAGTGATTAGACATTTTGTGCATTGCCACTAAACATTTAATGCCATAGTGAAAAAAGTGGCCAAAACTAGGATTTCATAAAGCTATATGTTATCAGTATTCATGTGATATGTTAGTCTAGAGGTTATAATTGGGAGTTACATTACGGGGTTGTAAAGATTGTTAAGTTACACATTTGAAATCATCAATCGATCAGTGTTGGATCATCATTAGAAACCTGGAAGCACTGGACGGCCACTTCGTCCTGGTATGGGACTCATCAGCGGTGCGCATCTACGACACCTGCAACTCTCAGGATTCGATCACTGGACCTTCAGTCTTATGCAACTCGTGCATTTATCGAAGTTAGACGTTAGCGCCACTGTGTACCAGTTCAGTGGCCTGGAGGTTGGGCGTCCGCGCTAAAAACCGAAAGTCCTGGGTTCGAACACTGTGTGGTGCAGGAGTTGCTGACGCGCACTGCTGATGAGTCCCATACCAGCACGAAACGGCAATGCAGTGCTCTCAGGTTTCTAATTGTGGTCTAACTTTAGTCTATTCATGATTTCAAATTAGGAGTAAGTCGATTGAAATATATATTTCCATTGTATATCATGAAGTGGGTTTTTTCATGGCTAATAAAATGTACATAAGAAATGTAAACATGAAAATGTATCTTTTCGTTGAAAAGTAATGAGGGAATGAAAATATTTAAAGTACACCCTCTTCCACTAAATATTTTGACATACATTACATAACTGATGTGGATTAATTATTGAAAGTTTAAAACGTACTTTATTTTCATTAGTTTAAGTAACCAGGTATTATCACTGGGTATCGCACAAATACAGGCCAAATATTGAAAAATACTTACTGATGAATAATTACAAAGTTTCCACTTACTGTTGCCCATTTGTTGGGGACATTAAATTCACAGAAGTCGACAAATGTCTTAATTTTGGATTGTATTCATGGGCTGATCAGTTGACCTGGAGATCACATCTCCCACCAGGAAAATCCTTCGTTGTGTTTGGTTGCTGCGTTATTTAAGTAAGCTATTTTTGTGACTCTCCCAAGGACATTTCTATGATGTATAAATAAACACGATTTTTGTGCTTGAGATCATTGTGTGCTTGCTGGGTGTTTGTAGAATACACTTTCTACTCTATATCAAGACTTTTGTGTCAGTAGTTTGGGTCAACGGATCAGAGTAGCCTACCGTGTCACCGGTTCATTGTCTTGTTCTCGTTTATAGACTAAGGTGAATTCGTTATAGTTTCAAGCATATCAAGTGACGAGCATAACACCATTCATTTATGCCTACTTCTTAATTATATGTAAAAAAGTTTTAGTTCAATAAAACAAAAAAATTCTCAACCAGTAAAATAGTTTTCTTTGTTCATATTTTTAGATCACAGTCACACAATAAGCACAATATTTTGTATAAAAATTCGATGACCATTGAACTCATGTCAAATTTTTTGTTTAAGATTATTTTTGATGCTAAAATGTAATCCATGTGAAATATTTGTCAAAAAAATTAAATGCAGGTTCAACTTATCTGCGATATATTCATCTCTTTTTTCAACAAAACTGTTGGGGATGTTAGATCCCCAAAACTCGCTTGATAAATGCCTTATTTTGGATTTCATGTTTGCGAGCATGGACTGATCAGTTGATCTTGAGATTTCATTTCCCATCAGGAAAATCCTTGGCTGTGATTGGCTGCTGTGTATTTTAGTGTGCTATTTTAGTAACCATCCCAAGGACGTTTCTATGATGTATAAATAAACGAGGGTTGTATGCTTGATTGTATTGTGATTGCTGGATGTTTGTGAAATATACTTTCTACGCTTACAAAGCCTTCTGCCTTCAGCTTGGGATTCAAGGTAGCCTATGTGGACGTGAGTAATTGTCTCGTTCGCGTTTATGGATTAAGGTGAACTCGTAATAGCTTCAAGCGTACCTAGTGACGAACATATCAAAAACTTGCATGTCTAATGATTGTAGTTAGATAGTTTAACCTTTAGTATAATGGTTCTGAAGATTTCCTGAACGGAAAGTATAAAAGGTAACAATTTTTCGAAAATTGTTTGAATCGTAAGAATAATCACAAAGTTAGACAAGTTATTAAACCATGTAATCCCTACCGTCACTTCTACGGCGTGAACAGATATAACTACACAAGTAATCCACTTAGCACAACTGAACTTTCGAATAAACGTTGAGAAGAATTTAGGTGTGATGTTTTATGCTTGGAAATATAATTTTATAGTACAGTTTATTGATAGCATTCAATAAAAGTCAATTAATTCACTGACCCTTTACTTGATTATTACAGATATTAGATTTCGATTTAAATTTTTTTCAAAATCATTTTTTCCTCTCATTAAAGTACATAGAATTATAATTAAACACAGTGTTGTGAATGACGTCAGTCATTTATTAGTATACAATCTATCGAATTCTGTTGATAAGTTGTATTCGTAGAGTTTGATCGAAATTAACAAGAATTGACTCTACTGACATAGAGAATGTACTCTGTGGCTTTTCATTGATGTGGCTTTATCATTTAATCTACAGTAACTGATAAAAAAAAACAAACTAAAAATCTCATCTACTACAATGACCTGCTGTTTAAAAACCAGTTGCGCTGAATAACTAATTACACAATTTAAAAATGAACTAGATTGCGTGTCACACACTCTCTGACTTACTTACATCTGGTGACCAAACAACAAACTACTAACACGTTAGATTTGTTTAAACTAAGCGAAAACTATTTCACTAATATAATCAAGTATGCATGCAATTGTAATCTTCTGTGGTTCAGTGTTGTTTTTTTGCTAACAAGTTTAAACTAAAACTTACTAATCTCATATTTCTGGTACTGTAGCTACTGAAGGCTTTGATAATTAAGATTGTTTAGGGTTTTACAGTAATTAGCTGAATTTATAATTTGACTGCGAAAAATTCTAAGCATAAAACATTAATTATTTTAGGCAATATTGTTCATTTTTATGATTACTCTTTTCAATATATCCCTTTTTCTTAAAACATAATTGTTTTATCATCATATGTAATAGTAATATGAATAGTCCTATTAAAAATTTACTTTCAATCATGATGTATTGTTACATTTTACTAAAGTGATTTTTGCAAAGTTTATTTTTCTTTTTAAAAGACTGAATTAGTTTGATTTATTCAATTCATTATCATTAATGTCACTATGTTTATCAGTAAATAATAAATTCATTGATATTGCCTATTTTGTTTGAATCTGTCAATCGGTTCAAATTTCAATGGATAGAGTTACATGTTGTTGTTGTTTTTGTTGTTATAGTGATTGTGTAGAGTTTTGTTTTGAATCCAATAAGTAAAAATTATTTTTCTCGTAAACTATTCTTCAATTAATGTCATTTTCTTTTTATGATAAAATAAGTATTTATTTTAGAAATTTGATTGAAACATACCTTCATTTAATGTAGGCAATTAATTGTTTACAATAATTCAACAGTACAGTCAACAGAATTAAAAACAATTTCTTTTTCTTTCAGAACGAACAAAATTCTCTACAACATGAAATATGCCAACTGGAATAAAATACAAGTTTACTATCATTATTATTGCCGTATTTAATTCAAAGATTCCTTCACCGTATTCATTTATCTTGTTAAAAAACAATTCACAGAACAGCTTTCGTTGTTAACAATTGTTATCTTAAAATCTTAGCGGGAATTTTTTTCTTCAAAAACAACTACTCTCTATCAAAACATCCAATGATGAACCTGATTCGCAGTCAATAATGTTCAAGATTCATCGGTGTTGTTCAATTTATATAGTCTGGATATTTCATTTACACATTTTTTAAATATTAAGTAGAGTTGACTGAATTAGAAGTGATAATGAAACATTCACTAACACACATATCCGGTAGTTGAAAACACCAATAACAACCAGCAATGATTCAAGTCTAGGTTAAGGTGTGTGTGTGTGTGTGCATTTTCTAACCACCCACAAAGAAATAAACCACGGATAAAACTTTTGAAATTAGCAATACAAAAAAAATATAGAAGGAAAACTATTCTTTATCGGTATTTCTTCTTGTTTGATAAAAAGAAAAGAATTGTACTAACAATATTGTTTTATGCATTGCAGAAAGATGATAAGGAAAATTGGATGGGGTAAATGGGATTTAGTGTATTTACCTTTGTCAAAGTTTATTAAATATTCCATTTCAAGTTAAAAATTTGAATTTAAATGGTTTTACATTTATCAAAAAAAAAATCAAACAAATTCATTGTATGCATGCATTCTACCATTATAAACAAAACTCATATCACCTAGATGACGACTAGATGTATGATAAAAACTCAGTTCATCAATGAACATTGATTCAACAGTGTTATATTGTTTTCATAGCGCAACTGCCAAATAATATCGGTCCCGCAGTATGAAGTTTTTTAATGAATAATGCTAGAGTTAGTAGCTACAAATAAATTCATATTATCTTCTTTCTTCTTGTTCGGGATGTTAAATTCCCAGAACTCGTTTGATAAATGCCTTAATTTTGGATTTCACGTTTGTGAGCATGGGCTGATCAGTTGATCGTGAGATTTCATTTCTCACCACAAAAATCCTTGGCTGTGATTGGCTGCTGTGCATCTTAGAGTGCGATTTTTCTGACTGTCCTAAGGACGTTGCTATGATGTATAAATAAACGCAATTTGTGTGCTTGATAGCATTGTGCTTGCTGGGTGTTTGTAGAATGTACTTTCTACGCTTATCAAGACTTCTCTTTAGCCGTTTTCAGATCAAGGTAGCCTACCTGGACGCTGGTTCATTGTCTCGTTTGCGTTTATCGACTAAGATGAACCCGTAATGGTTTCAAGCGTACCTTGTCACGAACCTAACACTTTTTGTGCGTTTTTTTAATAGATTAGTAAAATCCTTTCTAGATAGATTTGGTTAATGATAAGATAGTTTTGAAGAGAAGAGTAACAACAACAGTTTTATCAAAGTAAGATGAATTCTTTTTATTTCGTTTACCTCTCATTAGCTGCTTACAACCCAGTAATATTTAAAATTATAACTAGAAATTAGATTTGAATCGCTTACATAAACGAGTTTAGTAGAAATTTTCTGTGATCATACATCAGTATAGTATAGCAAGGATTGTAAACACATACTTCATAGAGAAGAACATTCTACATCATTGGTAATATTGAAAATCTAAAGGATTATAAACAAGTGATTACATAATGACTATACGCTAGTGAGAAGTAAGATTAAAATGAGTTAAGCTCAATTAACTGAAGCATGATTATTAATCTAGAAGACAGTGGAAATGAAAAATTAATGATGTCATTAGTTAAAAGAAATAGTTGAACAAAATCTAATAATTCGATGAAAGAATATTTATCACCAAGGTGAAGATCGATTGACAAACATCTCTTTTGGAACATATGATGAAGTTTTAGGAGCCTGATTTAATGGTTTTAGCAAACTTCAGAAGATTTGAGCTTGGCTGTTTATGAATCAACCTTGAAAGATCGTAACGTTTCAATCAATCTGATGTCCTGTATCAAAGAGATGTTTGGTTATTGCACTGTTTGGAGTAGACCTTTGTTTCGTTCGAAGATTTCTAGGGACATATTAAGAAAATCTAAATTATACTCTTCCTTCTGTTCGGTCAGTGTATCTGCCTTATCAGGTACACATAAATATAGTTGGCGGTAACATAAAAGGGTTGCATGTCAATCCTTAAGTGGGTCATTGAACATGTTGTTTTATACAGTAATAACAGTTTCGCTACTGGATAAGTCCTGTTAAATACAGTGTTATGCCTTCTGTTGACCACACACAGAGAATTTTGTTGTTAATAATCGAGGTGGTAAAACTCAGTTTAAGCTAATCAAATAGGAAAACCGAAACCTACTTATACACATAAGATCGCAAGGTCAAACGAGACTACCCCAAGATCTCTAACGAGTCATATGTATACAACAAAGTGCTCTTTAGGGCATCAAGCTGTAAAAATTAGTTTGAATAATAAGTCTGTAAATTAAGGAAATACATTGCCATTGCTGCCTAAAGTATTTGCTAACTTTGGCAAATATACGATGTAGGACATTTATTGTGTAGAATTTCTGATGACGTATTCTGAAATAGTATCCTGCTATCCCAGAGGATTATTCGATACTTTAGTTTGTAACCTTTAATGTAATCATCATATAGTTTCACTCGTTTATTTACAATTTATATTTTTGAGCCAAAATTTATTTATAAACTTTTTTTTTTAAGAATTTTTTATCAAAGAATTGTAACGGAATTAGATATTTCGGCAATTACTTTTTCAAATTGATTTAAACAGTTTTATTTTAGTATGGTATGTATACCTCATGGGATATGGATGAATTTTTGTTGAATGAAATGTATGTATTGTGTATTTTCATGAACAAATCTTTTTTAATATCTTTACAGTATGCGCCATTTACTTTGAACTTTACAATTGAAAGGCATTTTTTCAATAAGAGTTAATGGGAAGCCAAGAAGGCTAGTTGATAGCGTTTCTTCGGCAACAAACATTTATGTAACATTAAATTGATAGAGTGTATTCCAGAGTTATTTACTTTTTGTTCAAAGAACTATGAAAACTTTTATCGTTTTTTATCGTGAATTAGCTTTTCTGGATTTTTGTAGTGAATTACATATCGTCCTTCCTTTATATATCTATCAGTACTATATGTTTTGATCACTCATACATACTGATAGTGAGTACTATTTTGTTCAAAATGTACTCAGACAAATTATTTGCCTCTGATAATTAATTTTAGTTTCTGGAGTGACAAATACGGAACTTCAGATTCGAAACCACTATGTTTTCAGCTATCCCTTAAGATAAAGTTTAATAATCGTTAAATAAATGAGTAATGAATCATAGAATCTTACATTTTTACGATTAGAACTACAAAGCTTTTCAGAATTTTGTTAGATACCAAATGAACTGACAAAACCATACACTGAATGACATACTTTTTTATCAACCTTGTTTGTCACCGTCATTGGTAGAAATAACATCAGATACTTTGAATGCAAAGAACAAGGTTTTGAAGTGGAATAATTGGAAATTATGCGAAATCTCTACAGTTTTGGACAAGTACTGATGAAGGAGAAGAGATTGAAGGGCTCTTTTGAACCAGAACACTGGAGACCAACAGTTGAGCCAAACTAGCGGAAATCTGTAGATCTAGTATAGTAGCAGGCTAACTTGTCTGATAAAAACGACCATAATGGATTAAGTGCGAAAATTTCGTTCACTATCAAAGGTGTCACCCTTAAGCACCACACCAATAGTGAAGGACAATATTGCACTAGGGAATCAGTAATCAACCGAACTCGAAGATAGTTTAATTTGAATCCCATTTCCGAACAACAACATATCTGGTCTAAAAATCGCCAGATTTATGCTATTTGACATATACTACTTTCTAAATTTAAGTAGAATAAAATATAGCGTGAAATATTTTTGTCAGACAGTTTACTGGAAAACTGGAGACCGATATTCTATATTTTTGGCTAAATTTTAGTGTATTAGACATAAAATCATCTGTATAATTAAACGAAGAACATTTTTACTCCTCCTTACTGTTATTTAATCGTTCAAATCTAAAATAAAATTATATTCTCCACAGACATCGGTTTTGAATGAGCACACTATTATTTATGCTCATAATTCTGAGGCGTCTAAGGTTATCCGTGGTGGTAGATTTTTTGAAGAATTGCCTACTTAAATAAACTACCTAATACAATTTACTTGAATTTCCAAAACGAATTATCCAAAGTTTGATTAATTTGTTAGTTTTATAGACAGACATACAAACGAACATGTCCAACCAAATCATATTTACCGAGGATATTTTGATATTTGTTACAAAGTGCATACATGTTTGCGGGGTTGAATTTCACATAAACTGGAAGTCATCTTTGTCCAGGCTTGCGAAATACGATAAATATAACTGTAAGAGCAAAAACAGTTATCGAAATCATAAGCATATCAATACATAATAATTCAAATATAATGTAAATTTTCATTCAACTTGGAATGGTTTTGATTATCTTGTTGTCTGAAATGTGATCAGTCTTGGTTGGTTAACTGGACTCCTATGCGGATCACCTCAATAGAGCCATTATGACATAAGTGTGGTTAGTGTTGGGATAGTCAGTCGAGAAGCCACCCACACACATAGTCGATTGATGAGCTTATCGATTAAATGCTTAAATATTTGAAGGGCAATCCATTGATGAACTATTTGATTAATGTTCAAAATATTTTAACGACAATATCGATTATATGTACAATTGTATAAATACGCATGTTTTTTGTATATTATTGATTCTGTTGATAAGTGTTCTCCAATGTCTTCCGTCTTTTTATTTTTGAACGGTGGGAGTCTAACGTTCGGTGTTGTAATTTGTACAGCGGTTTGGCGTTACTCAAGTTAGAGAACATAAAAGTTAGGAGTCAAACTCACGACACGCGTTTCCCACAAACGGCACCGGATTCGAGTCTCGGATGAACAATAACTCTAAGATGCAGGTAAATCCTTCTGACGAGTTCTGGAATGGACGAAAAACAAGTCCTGAATTATACTGCTAGTGATATCCTTTCTATTCTAAATAAATGCGAATTTCGTTGAGTGATGAGTATGGAGATAGTCACTCAATATCCAGCTTACATGACTTATCCCTTGTGTCTTTTGATCTTGTCAATTATTCGTCGCTTTTATTCATGTGTGTGCATGGCGATCTCGCTTGCTACATGTTACATGTAACATGTCTCTATGAGACTTTCGCCAGATTTCTGGTGACGCGATGAAAATTGCATGGTCACCTGCTGTTTATACACAGGTAAGGAGAAACATTCATCTATTATCTTCCAGTTTTTAGGTAAAGAATTGCTTGTTGGGAAGCCGTATGCTTCTACTTTCTTTACCGCATCATCCCTCAGGAATGATATAAGGTAATCAATATGTTCTGACACAGCCACTTGCCGCAGATATGCCTCCACCCTAAATTCCCAAGCAGCATAATCTAACCAAGTTTCTAAGAGTGGTGGCTGATGAGGGCTAATGCTGGTTGTTGCCTTGGTTGGCAGCACCGGGTGTTCGTCTGAGTTTGCTTTGAGTTTTCTTGTGGTCACCTCCATCACCATTTGTAATACGTGTAATCAGCAGTCACTGAAGGGCGGAGAGGATCTGAAATCACAACACACAAGGTTAATTTAACACTTCACACCAAGAGAAAACACGAAGTGGTAATCACGGAACTCTTTTATTTGAAAATAAATACGCGGGGTTTGTACAGAAAAGGGTGGCTAGTGTACCTAAGTCTTATGAGTCGTCCGGTAAGTTCAGAGCACTCAGGGCTTGTTCTTTGGCTTCCAAAGCGTTTATGTTTGATCGCCCTGGAATAGAAAGAAAACAGAACGGGTTAGCAACATCATACATGGTGATTTTGACTCCGTTATATGACTGTAAATTCTTAGTCATGATTAATCTAAGGCAGTTGGCTCACTAGCCTTCGCCACTTCACTTTATTCACCAATTCGCCAACTCGCTAACCAGTGTGCTTTCCCTTCTCTGTGTGATCGTGGTCTACTGGTCCATTTTGCGGTGTGTCAAAAAATAAACGTACTCAACCCATCGTGTTTGCCTTCTGATTTATAACCGTCAGGCGCTATTTGGTGACGATTGCCTAGACGAGCAAATTGTGAACACTAAGAACACGTTGAATATCGACCATAACAAGTATAGTTAGATAAATCTGAGTGTACTATAAACTTAAATTAGTAATAAATATATATACATATAAATATATATATATATATATATATATATATATATATATATAATAATAATAATTTGGCGAAAATTGATACATTTTTCTATTGTATCATCTTATTCAATATTTTTTTACTGTAATATATTTTGTTTTGTTGTAGAATTTTGTTACACAGAAATATTTCAAAGTTTCTCAATTAGTTTTTATTAGATCCAACGTCACTACTAAGCTGACATGTTAGTTTTATAAGAAATTCTAGTGAAAAAAAGAGGAGCTTTACGTATGAATGACGCACTGGAAAAATTGATGAAAAAAAATAATTCTTTTACAATGTATCTTTTTGTCGTTACTAATTTATTGTATAATTTAGTTGTAAAAATAACAATCGGAACATTTTAATTTTTCGAAAAAGTGAAAGAATCTAGTTAGACGACTGAATGCAAATTATAAAATTTTTCATTCAATAAAACAATAAAATAAAATTGGAAGCAACAAAAGTATGCATTAATTTACAGTTTATATTGAATGAACCTACTAATTTACCTGGTGGTTGGTTATTTGAACCATCCTTTTACTAACTAGTCAAATTGTTAATCATGACTCGTAGTAATATACTATATTCCTTTTGTTTCTTGTTCATAATAATGCAGAGTATCGTTAACTTTGACGTTAAAAATAGAACTAACAAAATTATTGATAACTCTGACTAGAATGACGATGCAGAAATCGTAATCCTGTTACCCCCAATGGAGCATAGTCCACCCACCAGTTTTCTCCAACCAACTCTGTCCTAGGCTTCCCTCTCCAGTTCTGTCCAGTGTTTGTTCATTCTTCTCATATCTTTCTCTATTTCTCAGCGTAATGTGTTCCTTCACCTTCCTCTTTTCCTTTTGCCTTGAGGGTTCTATGCGAAGGCTTGTCTTGTGATGCAGTTTGGTGCTTTCCTCAATGTGTGTTCTGTCCACTTTCTGAGCTTCTTCCTGATTTCCTCCTCCACTGGAATCTGGTTTGTTCTTTCCCACAGTAGGTTGTTGCTGATGGTGTCAGGCCAACGAATCCGAAGTATTTTGCGTAGACAACTGTTAATAAACACTTGTATCTTCTGGATGATGGCTTTGGTAGTTCTCCAAGTTTCCTCTCCATACAGTAGAACTGTCTTGACATAGAAATCGTAATCCAGTTGAGAATAAATAATGTTTTCATTGCTTCATATTGGAAATCATGTCAAGTTGTGAATAAATGAGACATGAAGTAACCGATATATCGATTCTCTTTTATTCTGTACTGGCAACCTTAGAGAAGGCTATTAGTTTTTGAATAGTACTTTGAATGCTGTATTTAATTTAATAAAATCAGGCATTACTTATTAGATAAAAAGACAGGCTGTGAATAAATAAGCTTATCATTTGCAAAACACTGATTTGTCTTGTGACTTAGGTTATCATTATATTTCTTTTAAAACCTTTTTTTAACACAAATTACTTCAATAAATTGTTGATTTCAAGATGTCTGACATGGTGAATTAGCGATTTATGAACTTGTTGGCAATTTAAGATTGTGTACTTTGAGAATTATAGTTAAATCACTAAATAACTGCAAATATATCGATACAATAAGTATATGAAGGCTATTTTATGCTCTATTTTAAAACAGAAATCATTTTATTCACAAAAATGATTGGTTGTTTGTATGCGGTCTTTCAAACTATCATGATACATGAATTTCGCTGTATCTTTTACATAAGTAAACTAATATTTTCAATTTCATATACTTTATAGGTAATATATAGATTATTTTATGTTTATCGATAATGATTGCAGAAACTACAAACTAAATTCTAGATTCACTTCATACTATTCAAAGTTATTATTCAGATGTAGCTTTGATAGTGATTATTTTCACTACCAGCCAAAGCAACTTCAAGTGTACCAACCATGTTGACCCTATTATCCTAACTCATCAAAAACTGGAACTAAGACTAAGTTAGTTAACCTGTTTCAGTTTGCTTATGACTGACGTAAATTAAGAACCTTCAGCAGAAATTCATTAATTGGTTCGTTTTGTGGAGCTCATTGTTGCCGATGAGTATGAAATTTCTACTTGTCAAAAGAGAACCAGGAAATTGATTAAATGTAGATGAAAGTATTAAACTTGTAGTAAGTTGACTTTTGTTTCCAACAAAAAAACTGTACAAGCTCACAGATAACTATGCTTTCTTTCATATGAAACAGATGGGTGGGCTGTTTAGTATTAAACATTGGCGATGACATACAATTCAGTTGCGTTTGTTTTTTAAGTATTTTTGAAAGATCGTTTTGCTGACCCTCCAAAATAACAAGTTTCGATATTGTAATAGCTCTCGTTTGTGTATTCAACTAGAAACAAGTTACAATCTTTCTGCACTGTATGACTGTTGTAAAGAATGAAGTATTCGGCAGTGGTTGACATGAAGGTCTAGTTTTAAAAAAATGTTAAGCAGGAAATTTAGATATTTTAATTCAGATACTGAATTGTACAATGTTAAAATATTATTGTTTTTACAATTATGATCAAAGAGGATGAACGCAGCAAATTCTACTGACATAAAGAAAATGTAAATAGACACCATCATCAGATAAGAGATTATGACAACTAGTGCAGAGTCTTAGAAGCGATAGGTTAATCAAACGGTCGGCAGTTTGTTGCATCCAGTCAGTTTCGTACAACGTTGACAAATCTGATAAAAAAATAGCAGATGGGGTTGTCTAGGGGTTATGAGACTATTGCCATCGAAAAAACACTTCTATCTTTGTAATTATTATTCTAAGTCTCTTTGTCCAGGTTCGACCTACTAATTTCAATAGTGAACTTTTTATAAAAACTTTGATTATTGTACTGCATTATTCTTACCATCAAAAAGTACAACTGTCTTCCTACTACCAACTTGTACTTTTACCTAATATATGTTGTTACGCAAACTATTATATTGTGGTCAGTGACTCATAAATCGCCTTGATTGGTTTGATACTTTCATATGAATATTGACGTACATTACGGTAAAGTTTGATGAGGATCTAATTGGAAATAATATTGTTCGCTTACATGTGTTATTTCTACCTTTAACACTGTCACTAATCCTAAGCGGCTTAGCAAAATGTAAATTTTAAGGAAATCCAGCAATATGCTGTAGGTTTGCACTTTGCGCTTTGAATAATACAATATGTTTGTGTATGTTGAAAAGTCATCCCCGAAAGTTTTCCTAACTTCGAAAATTGATTAACATCATCTTATTACAATACAGATATATACGCTGATTCTGTAGTGAGACTAAGACAACAGCCCACCTCAACTTGATGAATTCTGAGAGAAGTTTACAATAAATTTTTTCTGAGTTTCATATATTTTTAAAATAAATACTGAAAATGAGTTTAGCATTTGCTTCAGTCTATCAATGATTTTTAAGATGAATATTAATGAATAGTAAATGATTGAATAACCTATTTGTTTAATTAAAAAACTAAAAACGTTTCCATCTGTGCGTTCGTTATAAAAATCTAACTCACTGTCCTTTCTTAGCACATCGACCTAAACCATATCCTTTACGCCTTACATTGAGAATTCGACTATTCCTAGATTATGTTATAGGGCAATAGGTATATGAGAAATGTCTTACTTAAAAATTGTCTCATCGTGCCAAAACGCTTCTTTTGTTGTGGTAAAAAAGTAATCTATGGGAAATTCTCACTAGAACTCCGAAAATTTTCTCACTAAGCTGGTCATTAGTTAGAACACTTTTTAGTACATAGTTATGAAGATTGCGGTCTAATGATAACTGCTTCATGATTCCATGGTAAAACGACGATCTCTACAACTCTATAATGAGAAAAATATATTCGTATTATGATAACCAATAGAATCATTTCCAATAACGACTTTTCATTCAGATGTGTCGGTATCCACAATTGATTTTTACATTAACATTTAAATTCAGTACCTTTTGTTTAAATGTCAAAACATGACTTTATAAACTGCTTTATCTCAGCTAACTATAATCTAAGTTCATAATCATACATTTATTCAACATGTCTATATACATATAGACGGAACCGGGCTCATTTGATCTCATGGATTAAAATAAACAAACGGAAAGAGCATAAAATCTACCTAGTTTAAAATAATCACTGATAATTCAGTCAATCATGTCTAAATATAAAGATCTTTAGCAATCACGGAATGTTTGTATAAAGTACAGTGAAATTAATAGTTTCCTGTTCTGTATATTTTTATCGGATGTAAATGTCCCAACTGTCTAATGATCAGTTATTAAAACTTACATTCAAAAAAGATTAGAGCTATGAAAAAACATGTCTTAGAAAACAATTCACTAAGTTGAAAAGAATCAGCAAGATTACTTATCTCGGATATAAATAGAAATCTCTATTTGTTTTTCGCTCAATCAATCAGATAGTTTATTTATTTTGGATAATTTTTTTCACAAAAAATATGTAAATCAATAAGCATTCAGCATACAAATGTTTTTGAACGACTTATATTTAGGGGCTTAGTTTCGGAGGTTTGTGTTTTTACACATTTGAAATCATCAATCACTCATTGTTAGACCACCAGTAGAAACCTGGAAGAACTGGACGGCCGTTTTGTCCCGGTATGGTACTTATCAGTGGCAGTGCGCATCCGCAACACCTTCTCCTCTCAGGATTCGAACCCGGGACCTTCGGTATTGTGCGCGAACGCCTAACCATCGGACCACTGGGCCGGCATGCAACGGTGTTAATGTCTAACTCTGATTGATCTAGGGATTTTGCGCGACCTCACCCATTTGTCTTCGGTAGTTACTGCCTACACCCTACAGGGTTGAACTCCATTGGTCACGTCTTATATTAAGTTGAAAAGCAATGAATGATAAACGATCACGTAAAAGATTATTTCTAAACATTGTTTCGAATCAATGTATAAACTATTGAACATTTCAGAGGTTTTTGTTTAGAAAAACAAATGACTTCCTTTTAAAAATAGTTAATTTTTAAAAAAAAGTAGTATATAGATTCTGTGCATAAAAAGAAGCTAAATTATTTATTTTTTTTTCTGGCAAAATTAACCAAAAAATTACATTGCTATTACAAAAGTTAATGCTGTTATAAGTTCCGGTCAAGTTCATAAACAAGTATTCGTTGACATGACAACACCTTCCTTTTGAAGAGAAGTCAATAAATCTATTGTTCAATAATCAATGACCCTGGATAAAACATGATGTGTGGTATTTTTACAAACATTAGTCAATATCAGCATCTTGTTGCTGAATGCATTACGATATGAGATGTAGCTTGAATTTTATAGTTTTAACAAATGAAGTCCAAAAATAATTTAATTTACAAAATACAGTTTTTATATTTTGAAAATATTCTTCAAACTATAGACTATGATAGATAGAAAAATTTCAACCAACTCTCTATTTTACGTCAGACCACACATAACGTTAGAATACTATCGGATTTCGGTGAACAATGCTGTTGTACACCATGTTTACAATGTCCTTAATGGGTCACAGGTTTCATGAATCGTGCTTAAACCTGAATTATTTATATAGTGGGTAGTCACAGCTTTTAAGTTCTACAGATTATGCAAGATTTTGAATAAGTACTAATCGAGAACTGTCTTCGAGTTTGGTGAATCTATTTAAAATTATTGAACTAGTGTAAATCACTGAAACTATTATTTTTGCATATGTAAGCGTTTCCAAAGTTTTATGTCCTCAAGTGTATGTCAGAACATGAAGTTTCACCTAGCCACCGTCTCCCATCATACTTCTCACTAAAATATCTTCATGGCTCATTTCTTGATACTGATATCACGGTGAACCCACACACACATATCGTTGCAAGAGGTTGACCACAGTTGAAAACCACTCCACAGTAACACTAGTTTTCACAGTTTTTCAGAATGAACAAATCCCAATGCATTACCTTGTTTTTCCATGGAAAAGGTAACCACTAAGTTGTACCTATTTGAATCTTGTAGTATTTGGAGTCATAATAGGTTGTAAGTTTTGAAAAAAACGCGTTTACTTTGTCAAAATAAAAACAATGAAAATATCTATTGTATTTCAAACCTTGTCACTAATACCTGAATTCTCTGATGCATAACTCATTTATCTGCTGATCTTTAGAGTTGAGACATTTTTCAGCCCTCTAGATGACAATATACTTTTTTACCGCCAGTACTGAACATCCGAATGTAGTCAAACTAGCCAGAACTGTTTTCACTGGACAGAAAAAAAGCAGATAAATGACATTTCTAAAAACAGTAGTGGTAGAAAATGACCAGTTGCCTTGAATTCTAGGTATATACTTCTTCATGAATACACAGAGAGGATTTATTTCTAAATGGAAAAGATATGTAAGCTAAAAACACTGTATTTTCATGAAAAAATGAGACCAAAGACCAATAGAATTAAAGCTAATAGCTTTGCTTCAGCATGTCACAACGAAAACGTTGTACGTTAATTTTTGAAATAACATTACTAGGAAAATGCAAGATTCACCGATTTCAATGGAAATAAGCCACTCTTTCTGTTGACATGAGATGGACGATAATGATGTACTGAAACTACTCAGCATGCAAGAACGTTGTATACAAGAAATTTCATTTTCCGTCCAGTGAGATTAGTACAAAAGTATCATAATTTTTATTATAAGAATATTGTGTTTCAGTTAAATACATGAGGATAAGGAAATAAGAGTCGATTCAAATTAGTTGACAAATATAAAATTAATACTTCAGCAAAGTATGTGTCCTTCCAGTCAGCAAAATCCTCTGTTTTCTAAAATACCTGTCTGAAAATCAGTAAACTCAAGTTCAAAGTTTTAAAAATAGAGCTTTAGCGGTGTTTTTGCTTATTTTAACTACCGTGACATATAAGATTTATTGATATTATAATTATTGAGATATATTCTTTAAATCGAAATCATGAGTCGATCAATACTGGGCCACTAATAAACACCTGGAAGCATTGGATGTCCGTTTTATCCTGGTATGGGACTCATTAGCAGTGCGCACCCACGGCTTTCGCTACTCACAGGAATCGAACTCAGCACCTTCAGTTTTCAGTGTCAACCTATGTTCTTTATTCTGTCTTCCGAAAATAAAAGGTAGTTTGCTTGTTTTCATGTGTTTAACAGTCTTATGATATATAGTTACATTTAAAAAATGTAGTTGTACATTAGTCAAAATGAATGATAATTGCATACCATTCGTTCGTTTACTTCATTCTCTATGAATAGTTGTTCTTGGAATTATGATTATTTGGTATTTAATATTGCTTAAATTGCCAATCTATTCAACATATTTAACTGAAGTTTACCTTTGAATAACATTGATGATAATAAATAAACAAGTGAACACCAGTTTACATGCATGATTAGGTTGATACTAATCGCTCGATATTAGTGACAAAGTGTACAGTTTACTAAAGGACTTAATTTCAAGGTTACCACATTAAGTATACACCAGTCCAAGTGAAACGGTTTTACAGCACAGCATTGCTGAATGCATACCATCCATAATAAGATAAATTCTACAAACATAAAGGTTATATACCAACAAATAACATATATAGAAATGCTAAATAAGTGGCAAAACAGAACCGTCATATAATTTCTCAGGAGGAAAACGATTATTATTTTTTGTGATAAAGTCTAATCAATGAAATCTTCCATATGTTCATTTATATCGTTTTGGGGAGTCTATTTTTTTCTGTTTGAAATGATAATGCAATAAGAGGTAGTATGATGAATACAGTTTCTACAATGAAAATCAACAACAACAGTACTATTAATAAATGATAAAGTCTAATTAACCTTCTTCTTCTTTATCTCCAGAAATTCAACAAATTATTCCTCCCTTGTTAAACAAAGTGGGCTTTACAGTATATCCATTGATCCATTTCGACAAATTACAATTTGACTAGATTAATAACATGGAGTTTTGAAATAAGAGTACTCATAATATATCCTGGAGCAATTTATAGAGTCAAAATTCTTTCTCTATTCTCTGTTATAACGTTTTTACCTGTCGTTAGTGTGTATTTTTGACAATCATCTTTAGTATTATTTATAAATTAGGTTATTTTCAGTAGTAAAATGAGTTTTAACATCTAAACTTACTAGGTTATGCAAAATGATTTAGTACATATTAGTTTTTTTTCACTGTGCATCATTCACATCTTCAACGTTTAGTGAGTTTATTTCAAGAGAAAAAAAAACCACCATAAGTAGGAATTTGCTTCTTCTTTTTCAATTATTAAGATTGGTAGCCTGTCAATAATAATACTAAACTGAATTGAATTTCTTCCTATATTTAATATTGTAAGAAAAAAAAGGTTTCGAAGAAAATCATTGCCTTCAAACAAAACAATTTCTTAGAATCTAAAATTATCTGCTTGCTTTACAAATTAATAAATTTGACGCGTATTATGTATTTCACTTATTCAATTATTCAATGTTTAAAATCAATCCATGGATTACACATTCCAGACAGGAAAAGGTTTTTGAAATATTCTTAGAATTTAAATAAAACTAATCAATAAAATAGTTGAGTTTCATTTTCATTCAAATGCTTTTGACTTGATGAAAGCGTAAAAAGCCGAAAATTCATATTGGTAAGCTTTGCCAGGTAAATCATTAATTGTATTGCGGTTATTATTTCAGGTCGCTGTGATTGATTCAGAGGTTAGGTGATAATCAACATGATGAATTTCGATGCAACTTGGAAATATCTTATGGAGAACGTTCAGTTTGGTAGAATTCTGACTTCCTGTAGATAACTATCCCAAATAATTTTATCATCTAACTAAGTTCGTATATATTTAGTTTAAAAAACTCAAACGAGAGATCGGAAATCCTAATAACTTCACCCGAGTGTAAAATACTGTTGAAATTTTTGATATCCTCTGCGTATAAACTTAGGCTTTGTCAATGTGTTCATTCCTTTGAAGAATTTATTTGCCAAAAGATGCACACTATACAAAACTTGGTACAACCTTTATTCCTGCAAATGGAAGTTATGGATGCGCACTGCTGATGAGTCAAATATCAAGATGAAACGGCCATCTAGTGCTTACAGGTTTCTAATGGTGGTCTAACAACGGTCGATTCATGATTTCAATCTTCATTACTCTATGATGAATACTAACAATGTAATTATTTGTTCATTTTTAGAATGATTTGTTTTCTCATCGTAGAAATGGAGACATCATTTACTACTTCATTTTTATAAGATCGTGTTTCATAAGAATTAAACACTGTTGAAGAATGGAATACTTGTTATATAAATTTTTAATGAGAAAGAAGTATTCAAGTATAAAAGCATATAACATAAATTAGGAACGCTTTTTAATGGACAGAGAGCGTATAAATAATGTATACTTTATTCCTCTTTTCTTTTAAATGCTTAATTTATATGTTCGTTTATGTTTTAAAATGAACAGAAAACAAACAATGTTCAGTGATCAGTTTAATGACAACTAATAAATCATCGCTTATTAGGTATCCGCCTGACTATGAACATAAGTAAGCAACCTTTGTACTTTAGTCTAATCTCGATTCAATTTATAATATACCGTTTATTTTTATTTTTTCACTGTGACTGTTTTAAAAATACTATCAAATATCATCAATAGATAGATTGGCTATTCATATCATTTCATATATCTGTAGATAATGAAGACGTGTTGAGATACATAGAATACAGTTGGATGCTGTCTGAAATTAGTGGCTGGAACAAAGAGATGAAATAAAGCGATTCATTTTACTTTATCGATCTAGTCATCTTTCTGATTGGTGGGTAGACGGCGAACTTGAAGAACATTCGGTAAATCACACATTTCCATGTTGCGTTCGGTTATTTAATTGGTTTTCCGGTGATATTTGTCATAATAGACTTTCTTCGGTTGAAACCACCACAAATGTATCCAGCCTGTCAAAGTATACATGACACTTATACTATACTCAATTGAAGTTACATTGTCAAAGAGGAATTTACTATTCATAATATCAGTAAAGAAGATAGTAAACTGTGGTTATTTAAGATATATGTAGGATCCAAACTGTGGTTTGGATTGATGAATAACTGTCCAGGTAGATTAGATACGCATGTTGCCCAGTTGAAATCAAAACAAGTGATTGAGTAAATGACAGTCTTAATATTTATCAATAATATAAATTTACAAATATAATTAGAAATATTTAAAAAATTACGTTATTATGTATTAGGAATGCAACTAACAGCTATGTAGTGTTTTTACTCCTTTTTCCTTAAAATGAAAATTCATCTAATAAAATATTCTGTTTAAAAAAAACAATAATCTTTACATTTAATTTTATTCCATTCAGATTGGGTATGATTAGAATTTTCTATCGACGTTTTATTGATCATGTCTAAAAATAACACAATACTACTAGGCATTCTACAAACTAATGTTTGTTCATCAATATATTTATATATATATATATATATAAATATATATATATATATATATGTAAGAATGTCTAAAGTACAATAAGCAAAAGCCACTTTAATCTACTGTATTTTGCAATTTTATCAAAAATGGTTCTATAAGTCAGCCGTTTGTTTGGTTTTGTCACCAACAAGATTGAATTGGATGGTAAAAGTATTTACTGGGCCTATGTATTGAAATCAATTGATCAGATTTGATGGTGTCTTATCATTCAATCGATGTGAAGTAATTAGCGAATTCAAACTATTGTATACTCAAGTATACTCAATTTTTCCAATATAATTATAATATTTTATACATAATGGCTAGGTTATAATTATTTCATAGAACCTAAATAATGAATAATTAATCATGTTTACGACTGAGGTCGTCGTGGCCGATTTCGACGTGTTCTTATTCTTTGTGATTAGCTCGTCCAGACAATCGTTACTAACTAGCGTCTGACAGTTTATAAATCAGAAGGTGGACACAAAGTGTTGAATACAAGGTCTTAGTATTTGATTCATTCCAGCCGATTTTGTTGACTGAAATCAACTCTATATTGCAGATATTGATAATGTTTGATTCATGTCCATTACAGTGATTTTAAACACCTCTATCTGTCTGATGTCGATTTATGCAGAGCTCATAAAATATTTTTTCTTAGTGCATCTTATATCAAATTATAACCAGCTGACTAATTTCTAAAATTTTGATAAATTGACTTACTACTGTTTCTCATTAAATGTCTTTCTGTAGCTTCATAGAACCTAACTACAACCTCAAACATAATCTTTGGCTTCTGAGTTTATTTGTATTGAAGCTTTGAAGCTTTCGAAATCCGATATGTTTACAGGTTGACAGTGTATAACATGACGTACTATGATTGTATATTAGATATACTTGTAAGGATACTTTTTAAATGTACTGTTTACACGCTGTTTAGGAAAGTATGTATTATTTATATTATATATCTAATAGTTTTGATACAGATTCTAAAACAGTACCAATAGTAAATATGTGTATATTTCTTCCTGTTTGTCTCTTAATGAGATCTTTCAGGGTTAATTTAGTGTTAGATAATGAACCCAAGCGGTCGAAATTCCAAGCATTCAATTTAAGCGTAATTAATGCTGTACAAAAACTATCCTTGGAAAAGTTACAAAATCACACACCAAAAGAAAAAACTAACCGATAAGGCTTAAGGTTCCTCCAAGTGGGAACACGTGCTGAAGGCAATAAAGAGCTGTTTTGGCGCGAAAATCGGAAATACAAATTTCCAAAAATAGATTACAAAACTATGGGGTTTACCGGGCGATTTCTAAAGGATCCCCCAACAGCCTTTTTCTATTTTATGAATTTTCTATCTATTTGTTTTACATGAGGTGTGACATCGTGAGTCGGTATTCATTTTCGTCAAATTCTATACTCATACATGGATGACAAATTTTAAATCGACAACTCAATAATAAAATTCAACTCACTAATAACTTTATCTTTATTCATTTTTTTTCTAAAAGTTATTTTAGTTAGAAGATACAAATCAGACAAATAGAAATTGCTTTTAAGAAATAAAATCAAACAGTCTAAATCAATAAACATTAGAGTTTTTTTCTATTCTTACCAATTATCTTAGATGTTATTAAAAAAAAAACAATAGAATGCTTCTAAGAAATTAATTTGCATTCAAATTGATTCATTCAATTTTCAACTATTATAAATGGTAGTTTCGAAAATACGCGTTTATGCATTTTACAAAATTATATCACTATGAGAGCGTAAAGCAACGTCTACAGTGAAAAAATGGCCGACTTAATGTTGCAAAAATATTCAGTTTTTTAGACCTTGTACGAAAACTATTGAATGGGCCTACTTAAATGTATGCTGTTTTATCTTTCAGTAGTAAATGGTATAAACAGGCTGCAGATTAATTTAGTAAAAATCTGTGATAGCCTAAAAAGCGGCGCTGAATTAATCAATGCTCCTTAGTTGCAAACATTAAAAAGACATTAAAAGACGTAACTGAACATGATACGCCTAAGCAATATAATCACATGTTGTAAACGTGAAAAACTCATTAGGACATGACTAAAATTCAAAAGATGGAACTATTTTAACTATTGAGTGTTTTTTTTCTACTGTAATTACTAAACATACAATGTCGAATTAGTTCACTGATATAAAATAATGATTTCGAGAAAAATTTTATATACCTTTTAAAAACGATCGTTTATCAAACTGATAAACTAATTGAATACAATCAAGTCAACATACTTTCCTGTTGATATTTTTTTCATTAAAAGTTTGTTGGAAATGTTCAGCTGCATTCAAATTATGAATTGATCGGTGTTAGACCACCATTATGAGCCTGGAAGCACTGGACCGTCGTTTCGAAGGACTATGGTTCGTTCCGTAGTCACAGGCAAACACAGGGCATCCCACTTCGTAAGAGGATTGCCTTTGCGGCTTTGTCTCTACTGATGTTGGTGCATTAGTCGGATGCATCAGGCTGTGGATTGTTTTCAATCTTCTTCCCATCAGGATTCCTGCTGGGGACATTTGCTCTTGTAACAACTCATTTGGTGTTGTTCGATAGACGTACAAGAAATTTTGTAACACGTCGTTTAGTGTCCCCTCCACTTTTGATTAACCAATGCTCTTTTAAACGTATCCACAATCCTTTCCGCTTGCTCATTCGATTGCGGGTGGTATGGTGGCGAGCGTAAGTTCCTAATTGCTAGCCATTGGCAGAAAGTTTGGAATTGTGTGGAGATAAATTAAAACCCATTGTCAGATACGATCACATCTGGTATGACACTACGAGAGAAAATTTCGGTGAGGAGCTGTATTGTCTTAGTTGTATTGGGTGGCATTACGGGGTTGATTTTTGGCCATTTTGAGAAGGCGTTGACTACAGTTAAATAAATAGTTCCATTGATTGGACCAGCGAAGTCGACATGTATCCTGGACCAAGGCTGCTCAAGTTTGGGCCATGAAACCGGCGGAACTTTGTCATTCATCTTTGCCACATGCTGACACCGTATGCATTTTTCAATCAACGCACTCAATAGCAGTGCTTGCCCACAATCCTCACTCGCGGGAAGCAAATTCCCGGACTGGCACTCAATGATGCTTATGTCTAACTTCGATCAGTCCATAGTCTTGCACAACATTATCCACAGTCTTCAGTCATGACGTCTCACTAGAACTAGTCAATAATGAGGACATGATAGTTTTAATTAAAGGGTTGTAAAGATTGTTGAGTTTCAATGAAATCATGAATCTACCAATTTTTTCTATCAGTCACTCTTAAACTCAACTATCATCATCAATAGTTTAACTTAGAAAAGATTTATGACCATAAACTGTATTACATCACTTTTCGTTGAAATTACGCAAACTTACAAAAGTCATTTACTAAAATGTATTGAAATTCAAACCGATAGTCTCAGTTCACGTAATCATTTACCACTAACTGAAGTCAAAGAAATAATTAGATTTTCAATTTACATTTTTCCTTATTCATTCATCCTTATTCATTCATCTTTTACTCTGTTCTTTTACACAAATTCTGTTATATCACAGACCTTTTCATGAGATATTGATTGATATATAATAGTATTTCCGTTTGATTTTTTGAAGCACTTTGAATATTAAAATGTTGATTGTCAGTCAATACAGTCAGACAGATGAGTCCTGAAGTTAGACTATACAACTATCTACAAATAAACAGAAGTATGCTTGACTTGAAGTTACTATGATAAATTCGCAAGACAAGGAAAAATGATTTGTCTGTAATTTACGTGATGTAAGATGTGACAATTAAACGATTTACTTTTTAGTCGGTTCATGTTTACTGAAACATTTGTAGAGCTAACTTATCTAAAACAGTCTCTGATTATAGTGGAAGAATATTATTTTAGAAAAACACTACATAAGTTCTGCTCCTCTGCTTCACTAATGTCATCTGTGAATACACTAGAACCAAATACAAAACTGTACTGGTAAAAACAAACACAACAGACAGTAAACACCCAAATCTCATTCACTTATTATCATTTTTTTTCATAAAAGACCATTAGTAAATCTTTCAACTCTAAAGTATGCATCAGTATTCAAATTCTCATTTTACTAAACTATCAATCTTCTTCATCGCGTCAAACTTATCATCGACTTTTTCTTCTCTTATGAAATGAATAAAAAAAATTCTTTAAACTGTTTGGACTATTGCAGTCAACTTTCTTTCCAGTTCACTGATCATCGTTGTGTTAGAGTACAGACAATTAGTCTACTTTACAGACGAAAAATTTTTAGAAAAAAAAGATTATTATTTTTAACATTCTCCACACACATAGTTAGTTAAAAATTACAAAAATTTAATTATCTTAGAAAAATAACTATTAGGTAGGTTTGAACTGTACGCTACACTGAAAACGTTTTTAAAACAATTGAATATATTGTACACTGAGTTAATTAGCATTTCATTTTTGCAATGTTGTAAAATATGAGACAATGGCAATTAAGGCTAAAATGCTTACAAGTCGTTTAATATATAAGCTTGTCTTATGCAGAGTTTTTGAGTACATTCAGTATGTCAACATATATATATATATATATATATATATATACAGACAGTAAGTATAGATACCTTCATTCTTTTAGTCACCAAAAAAACCATTTACAAAGTGATTGAATGGGCGACAAGTAAAACGAAATAGTAAATTACTAAACACGGTGTCCCATGATTATCAGAAATCGACAACAATCATAATTGGATTTAGTATTTGTCACTATGGTAACACGTATAATTGGGTTGCTATTTAGCTGAAATAGAAATGCTCCTTATTCATATCCCCCCATCTCCTTACCCATGCAGATATGAAAAAATGACCTAAAAGTCTACAAAAACAATGGACTTCATTCTTCAGTCTATTATTTATTCACCTTAGACTGTTTATTGTTGGGTCAGTAATAAGTTCAAAACTTTCTAGAATTACGTGTAAATAACAATTTAGTGAATGCCAATTGATTGTTAAGGTTTTCACATTATTTAAATGTTTCATTATTTAAATCATATTTTAATTATTGCATTGTTTAATAAATAAAAAAGGTATTATTGGAAATACAGTGAAGCAAGAACATGATTATTGTTTGCAGTGAGTTAAGAGAATATAACCAAAGTTTGCTAATCAATATTTCAATTAATTAATCGATATTTATTCAAATACACATCCTGTTTCACACAGGGCAATATACTTTTGTCTATTATTAGGTCAAGATGAAAGGATCGATTGCATCAATTTGATAAACGTCATTCCTAATCGAATGTAGTTCAAAATACTCCTATAGCCTTTTTAGGGTTACAACCGGTCCCAAGCACAAGTGAAAGAGGAGGGTTGGATACGAAATTAGCTACCCCATCCCACAAAATTTTTAACTTACTAAAAGAACGCTATCCAGAAAAAATAATTCAAACCATTTAGACTCATCCCTGGCGATTGGAAAATATTTATTTGGAAGGGTTATCATGCCTCATGATGAAAGCCGATTTTCATCGAAAATAACAAGGTCGAAGCCAAGTCTCACATAACTAGAGCAACCATTATTTTGGTACATGGAATGTTCGTACAATGTGGGAGACCGGGAGAGTCATCCAAGTTGCTGCAGAAACGAAAAGATACAACATGGTGGTACTTGAAATCAGTGAAATATATGGGACTTAGGTTGGGTTATAAAGACTAGCTTCAGGAGAGCTGCTGTTGTACTCAAGCCGTGAAGAAGAAAATGCCTCACACAGATAAGGATTTGCACTAATGCTGCCCAAAAAGCTCAAAAAGCGCCTGAGAAGATAGTCAAGATCAGACGGAATTCTTATGATGGACTGCACTGTAAAATCCTGTATGAGGGACAGCCCGGAGGTTCGCTTCAAGCAAAAACCAGTGTAAGACAAGGTTGCGTACTATCAATCTTTTTCTTTTTGCTGGTCTTCGACTGGATCATCAAGACATCAACACCTGAAAAAAAGAAAGTAACACAGTGGATAGCTTGGATGTAACAGGACGATTTAGACTTCACAGATGGTCTAGCACTCCTATCCCGCACACAAAAATATGTAGAAAAAGACGGCCTTTGCAGCAGTTTGTCTAAACACACGTAAGGAAAGAAGTAAGATCCTCTGGTACAGCACAACATGAACCAACTAAGTCACACTTGACAGAGAAGCTTTGGGAGATATGAAAACGTTTACAGATCCGGGCAACATGATTCATAAATAAGGTGGATCTGATTCAGATGTTAAGACATGGATCAGCAAATCAGGAGCAGTATTTCTACAACTGAAAAACATCTGAAACTCAAAACAACTGTCTGTCAATCGACACTAAAGTCAAAATTTTCAATACACACCTTAAGACAGTTCATTGTATGGGACAGAAACTTGGAGAACAACGAAAGCCATCATCAGCCAGATACAGGTGTTTAATAACAGTTGTCCAGACACGTTCCTGTGGATTTATCGTCCAAACACCATGAACCACAACCTACTGCTAGAGAAAGCAAACCAGATTCCAGCAGAGAAAGAAATTAGGAACAAGTGCTGAATTGAGGTTAGTCATTAACACTGTTGGATGCCAGCTCAGTGGTCTAGAGGTTAAGCGTTCTCACGTGTGACCGAAGGTCCTGTGTTGAATTTCTGCGCGGAGGGGTTAGGGATGTGCATTGGGTGTTAGTGCCATACTAGGATGAAATAGCCCTTAGGTTTCTAAAGGTCGCCTAACATTGATACGTTCATGTTTTCAATGAATAGCGCTGCAGGTGCATTGGACACATATTATGAAATTCACCCAACTGCATCATGAGGCAATCCCTAACTCGGAATCCTGAAGGCGAAAGGAAAGAGGCAGATCAAAGAATAAGTTGCGCGGAGAATCAGAGACGGATATGAAAAGGATTATTACCGTTTGGGAACAACTGGAAAAAAGATCTCGGGACAGTTTTAGTTGGTCAATACTGGTCGGTGGCTTATACTTTATGAGGGATAAAAGAGAGTAAGAGAGTGAGAGAGTGAGTAATGCGGTTATAAAGTCGATGTTTAAGCATTTAAGTTATCAATGACTAAAAGGAACTATAATCCCACTGAAGAAAAATTAAAGACATTTAGCAAAAAAGTACTTTACCTTTTTAAGACTTAATATGTTGTAACTATGCCGTCATTTTAATAGACGTAAAAAATACAGTAATTCATTTGAAGAAAACAGAAAAATGACATCATAAATTGTTCGAAAATTTCAAATTTCCTACAGAATTACGATTGTTTTATTAGAAATAAACTATATTTTACTGTAATGTAAGTGAGCAACACCCAGTTTCACCTTGATTTTACGTGGATAATAACACGATATTCATTGATGTGATCAGTCATTAATTTTCAATATATAAGGACAAATCGCTTTAGATTTACTCCCATGAATCATGATAAATAAATATCAAACAAGTGTTTCTTTCAATCTTTTACAAACATAAGAGAAAAACAAGA